>PUQB01000357.1:96818-175249 GCA_003024785.1 Selaginella tamariscina
GGACACCATTGATCAAGCCTGAAATAAAGCCCATGCATTATACACATGATCTACAGACACTACAATATGTATGTACGTATGTTTATATTAGTAGTATAGAATTATATAGATGCATAAATATATACACTCTGCTCGAGTATGTATATGTATGAATATTAAGATATAATCATGTCACTAGAAACCTTTCCCAACGAGAGCTTTGCATTGTATGGTGTTCATTTTGATGTTTTCTTGACGAGCCAGCCAATCAATCATCTCAAATCCTACCTGAAAACTTATGTATTGTAGCCTGTTATTTATGTTTATATGTATAAACTAGTCTCATTTGTGTGTATACACACACACACACATGTGTGTGTGTGTGGGGCGCAGCTTACATTATGACGAGTCCCCACAAACTTGGAGCCGGGATTACCAAGGCCAACAATCATCCATTTGGAGGCCTTTGGAGGCTTAAGTGGCTCCTGTCCATCATCACTTTCATTATCATCTTCCTCGCCTTCAGAAGAAGATGAACCAGCTGCAGATGGGGGAGAACTCACATCCATATATCGTCCATCAGAAGACGCTCTAGTGACAAAATTGAATCTAGATACCAATGCAGGAGCCAACCTATGGAAGAGTTATTGAACTGTGGACGAGTACGGACAGAGAGATACAGATAAGTGGAAAATGGAGTGACCCAGATGAGAATGCTATCCCAACACACACACACGTGTGTGTGATGATATCCCAAAGACATATAGACACGAATCTGGAAAACAGCGTGAGAGCTAACCTGTGGAGTAATTGGGGGCGATTGAGGCAGCAGTGACCACTGTGTTCGGGAATTGGATGCTCCTGAGCGCCTGCGGACAATGGAGCTTCCCTATTGTTAGCATCATGGGCTAGAACCCTAATTTTTTCATGTATGGTAACTATATTGTTTATATTCACACACACGTGTATAAATCTTTGTACGATCTATTGTAGTCCAGGTTAGCGTGGTGTACCATCCTTCAACGCTATATTGTATAATATATATATATATATAGAGAGAGAGAGAGAGAGAGAGAGTTTTGTCACCTTCCACTGTCACAGGATTGTGTATATAGTTGGATAAATAGACACACTTCTACATAACTTCTACAAGATAAATGAAAACATATATGAAAAATATAATGATTCAACACATACACACGCACACGCACACACATGTGTATAACAAAGAATGTGTGTGCTCGTGAAAGGGAATGGAAGTCAGTTGGTTGGTAAAGGTCCAAACTCCACAGCAGGGTTTCACAGTAGCCATTTATGAACGCCGTGCCGTAGCCAGTTGGCAATCGTTTAATGTATCTCACATTTATCTCGCATGGCCTGCCGAACTTCGTACACCGTATACACATACATACGCGTATAAATACAGTAGGCAGCGTAGAGCAGTAAATGCATGGATTGGACTAATGATTTTTCAAGGCTGGGTGTGTTTCATATCCTTTTGTTTGCTTTCTGGGGTGTGGGTAATAGGAAGGAATGGTATCTGGATTGTATTAATGCTTGCATTATGTGGGATGATATTCTACGAGACAGATGCCAAGAGTGTGGATTGCACAGAGGAGGTGGAGAAGATGCAGCCATGTCTGGCATTTGTGGAAGCCAGACGAGCATTCCGAGCTCCGAGTGTTGTAAGGCGCTCCTCTATGTACATTTGAACAGCCAGTTTGTCTGTGCAAGCTTCTGTCTACCTCCACTCTCCTCTACCGCGCCAAAGGGTGTTAATGTTACAAATGCTCTCTTGCTCCCCTCCATTTGCAAAGTCCACACCAATCCTTCACGCTGTCCAGGTATATATACAATGTATACTTTGTGTCACAATATTTGTCTTAATGTGTATCTGTGTGAGCAATATTGATAGATCTTCCTCTGACCGCTGTGTGTGTATACATGTATATATATGTATGTACACACACATGAGCTGACTATTTTCTGTGGTTTTGTAGCCCTTCTTGCTGGTGCACCAGAACCATCTCATGGTAAGGTTCATAAAACACGTACACATACATACACTAAAATGCTCTTTCTGTCTTATTCAGCAGCTGAAAATACATCAGGACAAGCTGCCAATGGTTCAGAGAGAAGTGTGTGTGCGTGTGTGTGTGTGTGTTTAACTTGGTGTGTTTACAGAAAATGCAAAATCTGGCATTATACACTTGGAATATTCTTGGTGGACAGGGGCATTCATGATCGTCTTTGGAATGGTTTGAAAAAGGGCCTATATTGTTTATGTGCAAACAGCCTTTTAAACTTTGATTAATGTAATCAGAAATTTAAGCTTGGTTAAGAAAGTAATCACGTGATGTGAGAAAGCACTCACACAAGCTTTAGTGGATGATTCATTTTTATAATTTTAGGGTTTACACAAATTTTATATGGTCCTAGGTATAGGGTTTAGGATCGTCCCTGGCCATGGACGCGGCCGCTGTGAAATCTGCCGTGCAGGAGCTCTTCGATCTGTACATTGGAGTAAGCAAGATGAGCGTATAAGTATATATATGTAGATAGTAAGTTATATATAATTGTAGACTACCCACTTAATAGATATATAAAACTCTGATTTGCTGCATTTTAGCGTGTAGATCAAGCTATGAGTTGCATATAATGGTCACTGTATACACAATATGATTCAATTAATAGCTGAATACAGTAGCATTGTATACTGTAGGTATACACACACACATTGTCAGTATACTTATATATAAGACGATCAGTAGCATACAATTTTACCAGCCAGTTAATAGCTTTATCGATGTTATATCACGATATGGGCATTATACTATATACATACACTGTAGGCATAACAGGTATCTATACGTGATCGATATAGCCAGTTATTAGCTTTAGTATGGTATTATTAACACATTGTTACCGATGGATGTTAAGCCACTTGTATATATCCGTAGGTGTATATGTATGTATGCATATTTACACCCACAGACATTATGTGTATCTAGTTTCATCGATAAACACGTCTTATGCATGGATTGGATTTATGAAAATGCTATTATTACAGAGAACGTCGAATGTGAAGCCTGAAGTCACCGGAAGAGACTATGTGTAAGTATTCTGTGTATATTTCACACAACACATTTATATGCTTTTCTAAACAGGCCTAAGTTACGAAAGCGGGTTTCTTCTAAACCACATCCGATGGACGAGCAGTTTCTCACAGACTATCTACTGCTACACAGCCAAGTTCCTGTGAGTTATATATACGAGAGAGAGGGAGACACATATGAGACACAATATGTATCCCAAATGTATTGTATTAGATAATGTTTGAACTACAGAGCGTTCCCCGCATCGCTAGTAGTCAAGTTAATGCTATCGTATATGTATACATAATATTATCAAATCTATTGCAGGATCCGAATCAACTTATATCTATAACTGAGTCATGTCTGGCTATGCTGCTTATGCGATGTGGAAGCCATGCTCTACAAGCGGAATTCTTGTTGTTTGCACTACGAACACTTGCAAAAGCTGGCTCATTACGTTGGGATATGTTCCTTAATGCGTTATTTCGTGCCGTGTCCGTCGTGGAGTCCAATTCTAACACGGGAATGCAAAACCAACAAACATCCTCTTCAGGCAAGTAGATGACTCTGTGTGTGTGTGTGTGTTTTCCCACTATGAGACATGAATCCTCGTTTGTAGTGGACAATAAACACACTTTCTTCTCTTTCTCTCTGTATGTTGTGGGAGTGCGTGCACTGCGTGGTATATATAAGCTACGAAAGCATATACTGAATACGAATATACACAGCTGTTTTAACGCAAATAGATATGTACATTACGCACAATGTGGTGGAAACATGTTCTGTGTGTATGTGTACCGTAGCTAAATTAGCTGTAAGAATCTATCATAACAAGTATATATTCTATTTATATATATAGTTCTTGATATATGCAGCAGCACCAGATCAATCTACCATTAATCCAGCTACTCCTTCCTCGGGAAGAAGCGTTGCTATTTGGCTCCGTCCTCTCATTTGCAAGGTAAATGATAAGAGAACACACACCACTCACACACAAGATATCTGTATTATACATTAATACTAGCGAACATACGTGTATATTGTTCATAGTGTACGTATGTATGGATTGGGAAATAATTATTCTAGATTTTTTAACATTACATACTAATTTGCAAGGTGATGATAGCGGCTTTCGAGTCTGATTTAAGGCCATTTACATACTTCGACATGCTTTACCTCTCTGTACAGTGGATTAACGACTCAAATGCTGTTCAAGAATCAATCAATTCGTGTATAGAAGTTTTAAGAATTCTTATTGACGAGAACAAGTGCCGAGTCCCGTTTTACGCTCTGCTACACGACCAGGTTTGTATATAGCGTTATATATGTATGTGTGTGTGCACACACACAATTTATCTTTTACTGTTTACAGACGCAGCTTCAGGCAGATTACTGGCCTGAAAATGAGGCTTTACTGGGTTTATTTCTGGATCTTCACCGTAGACGAGACAGAATCGCTCTACACATGCTTATGTTTGATCATCACCTACATTGTCCAACCTTTGCAACATTGAGACCCATTGCTTTAACGTATACGGGCGTCATGGGGGAACCCATGTATGGCGAGGTATGTAGTAAAGTTATGTAAGTTTAATATGTATATATAGGTTTTTCTTTTCACAACCCACGTGGATGGAATTGTATATTCTTTGCTTTATACATAATCTTCATATATGTATTTTTTGACAGATCAGGCACACACACAGAGTGTACAACATGTATAGTGCCTATGTGTCTATATATTTGTCCTGAATAAACAATATAAGGTATTTAATTTATCATATCTGGGATTAAATAATGTAAACATATTGGGAAGTACAATAGCTTAATATTCCTGCAGGAAGTTGCATCTGCTGTTCAACGGGGCAGCCAAGATTATGAGAAAGCATTACGTTCTTTAAGGTATATATGACCTTTTAAGTTATAACCCGTAAACATATTCTGTATGTTATTCCTTATAGTAAAACACAGACACACACTAGAAAGCATGCATATGGGCTCGGCATATATATTTACTTGCTTGTGTACACACAATATATGTACAATTGAACATATACAAAGATATACGCATGTGTGTGTGTAAACAATATGCATATTTTGTTAATAACTTTCTGTTTAAGGCATGGATTAAAAACTAATCCTTCTGCCGAGATATGGAGGCGTCTGTTATTGTGTGCACCGCGTCATCGGCAAGCTCAGCAGCCTGTTCCTTCAAAGCCTACGTGGGACCGGGGTTGGTGTTTAATTATGACATGACGTGTGAAGCGGTCGTTGAAAGAGTTATGGATCTTATGCAACCATGTAACTCAGGTAATTAACCGTAGGCATAGAATGAAATTACATAATATGCATAGTTTTATAAATGTTAGTATATATGATCTTTACATTGTACAGTCTAATGTAATTCATACGCATTCCAACAGTTACATGTTTGAAGCTCTGAATTTATTTTTATCTGTGTACATATTACACATGATTTAGGGTCACTCTGATTATGGTTAACCATATGGAAATGTTTACTATAGTATACCTCCATTGCAGTTACACTTGTACTAACAGTGGCGCACACACTGTATGGCCTGTATGAGTGGTCCTGCTAAAGCATTTCCACATGCATATGCTTATTGCTGCGATTATAGTAATCTAAGCCTCACATATCATATATAGTTGTATACAAACTATGAAGACTATAGAGTAGTATATATATAATAATGTGTATATGCTTATAAATTATAGTATATAATATATGTTTAGTTGTTGACAGGAAATGCATTTAGTCCTACATCAACAGAGACAGGAAGGTGGCAAGAGTGGCTTAATTTTGCGGATTTATTCTACTATTTCATGCGAAGAGGGTACCTTGATTTCCTTGATTTTGTTGATAAGCTGGCTGTGGCATTTGCAAGTGGAGAACACACTATACAACGCACTAATCATGTTACATGGTTACTTGCTCAAGTTTTTCGCCTTGAAACTGTTACCCAGGCTATCACCGAGGACACGAAGAAGGTACTCAACACACACGCGCATCGTCTTTAAGATAAACACACACACACATACACACACACACATATATGTATGTATGTATGTATGTATGTATGCATGTGTAGCTATAGTGAATAAACTCGTCCTATACGCACACACACACATGGAGCGTCATAATGTAGTGGCTATAAAGCTAATCCACTAGATATATCAATATTCGGTAATCCCATTTTTTAACTATATATAAACAAGCATACATATATATAAGCTACTCATATACATGCTGTGGGTATGTTATTCAAAATGATGGACATTTACTTTATATAAAAGAATTTCTGGATATGCATTAGCGTATACTGTAATATCTGTGGCTATATTTCTATATATTTTATATAACCAGTTATTTCTGTGAAAACTGTCAAATATGTATGATCAATATTCTTCAACACGTGCGCGTGCGCTCACACGCACACACATTCTTTTCCAGCTTGAGACTGCTCAAAAGATTCTATCATTCCACGTTGCTGATCGAGCGGTTGATCACAATGGCAGCGTGTCCCCACAAACGAAGCTTCTGGATTACGTGGGAAGCAGTCAGATACTCCGGCTTTGGGCGTTAAACCGTCCGGTTATGGAGCATTTAACTGGTAATCGGATGCCTGAGCATATTCAGAAAGGGAAAACCATTGATGAATGGTGGAAACAAGTCCAAAAAGGTGTGTGCGTGCGTGTGTGTGTGTGCATACACAAAGATACGTAGATATATATGGTATGGATACACAGGTAACCATGTATATTTAAATATACGTCTTTTGTACATGTTTAAAAGCTATATATGATATAGAAATATAGACTATACATTAAGGACTTCTACTATGGTAAATAGGAACATATATAGTGGTGATGTGGTTTATTAACGATTGACCATTAGTTTGAATATGATGGTCTACTTATGTATATACATAGTTTTACCCATACACATAACATGTGCGTGTGTAGGGAGCGTGTACTTGACTACTCGAACCTGGACGATAAATCCACGGGAATGGTGTGGGTTTTATCACACACAATGACACAGCCTGTATCTGACGCTGTTATGACCTGGATGAGATCCAACGGTGTAGGAGAGCTCTCCTCTGGTACAGAAAGATTAACTATTATTCATGAGACTCGACCCCTTCCCATTTCAATGCTTTCGGGGTTATCTTTACATCTTTGTATGCGGCTCATTTACCATATTGAAGA
The DNA here is from genome assembly GCA_003024785.1 of Selaginella tamariscina. NCBI lineage: Eukaryota > Viridiplantae > Streptophyta > Lycopodiopsida > Selaginellales > Selaginellaceae > Selaginella > Selaginella tamariscina. Next base: position 104,123 of record PUQB01000357.1, read on the forward strand.
ACAGATCTTTGCTGGCCAGGTATGTATATGCGTGTAGTAAGATATATGTATATGGTATGACGACGTGCGTGTGAGTGCATGTATGTAGAATACAAAAGCCATATATACGTGTAATCCACATATATATGTATGCATGAATGTCAAATATACTGTAAACCGTCACATATCTGTATGTTATGTATGCATGTTATGTGTAATTACATACTAATTAACTCATCTCATTAAAACACTTTGTTTTTTTTATTGTAGATGGTACCGAGTATTGCTATGCTGGAAACTTATGTGCGCCTTCTTCTTGTCGCACCACAGACTTTATTTCAACACCATCTTAATGTTAAGTATAACGAAAACAATCTCTCTCTCTCTCTCTCTCTCTCTCTTACATACGTACTTACGTACGTAGTATGATATGTTTATCTAATCATGTACTGGAACTTGGTTGAGCAGGGAATGCTGCAAAAATATCAAAGTGGAGCAACCAAATCAGGCATATCGCTTATCCTTCTGGAGCTTCTCAACTATCGTTTGATACCTCTATACAGGTATATAGTTCAGATAGTGGTGTTTTAGAAAATTAAATAAATGATATAATATAATCCATAAATACGTAGTGCAGGTTTCATGGACGACTTAAACAGCTAGTATTTGATATTCAAAAGATAATCGTTCCTATGAAGTCCAAGCGGGGTGAGCATCGTCTTTTCCGTCTTGCAGAAAACCTGGGAATAAACCTTGTTCTTTCCATGAAAGAAATCTTACTTCTAAAGAAGGAGAAGGTAAGAAAATCCCCCCTGTTCTCTCTCTCTCTCTCTCTCTCTCTCTCCCTCCCTCCCTCCCTCTCTCTAATGTTTGGATATATTATTATATTGTTTTTTTACGGTTTCACCAGGGGGCTACCACAGAATTTACCGAGACCTTGAACAGGGCCATGGTAATCAGTCTTGCAATTACAATAAAGACACGTGGGATTGCCGAGTTTGAGCAGGTTCTGTACATTAGTTTATTGTTAATTTGTTCGCAGACACACTACATATTATATATATAATATAATATATATATATATATATATAATATATATTATATATATATATATATATATATATATTTTAACTATTATTTGCACGCACGCCCGCATACGCACACGCATCTTCAGTATATACACAGAATATTAATTGCTGGTGTTTGTCTGCAGGTTCTGGTTTTACCGACTGCATTAGAACAGATACTTCTTAACAGCAATCATGCTTGGTCAGAGAAGACTCTACGGCATATGCCTCCCACTTTACGGGAGATGCTTTCTCCACGGCATGATAAAAGGTTACAAACTCTCCAAACTTGGCAACAGGTGTGCTCGCATGCGTGCGTGTGTTGTGTGTGCTTTTAAGATGTAATGATTCGTCTAGATATGAATATATGTTTGTAAATATGTATAAATGCAAGTTTATACTATTTTAATCAAGTGTCATGTACATGTAAATTCTAAGCTATATTATGACTAACTAATTGGATTTAACAGGTTGAGACAACTGTATTACATCATTGTCAACAATTATTATCTGATCCATCGTACGCAATTCAATATGTGAATCTCAGTTTTTTTCAGCAGCGTCCGTTTCTATGTGCAGCTGCTTGGGTGCTAATGGATTGCCACCCAGAGAACTTTAATACTGCAAATCTGGTATGTATATGTGTACGTGTGCATACTTTTTAATTTTTCTATATACCATACATTACGTATATGTATGTATGTATGCATATGGTTATACGTGCTATAATTAACTAATATGTGCAGGGAAAGGCATTAAAAGAATTATCACCAGAAGAAGTAACTGCAAATGTATATACAATGGTTGATGTGCTACTTCATCACATACAAATACAGTTCTCACATGGACATAATCAGCAGGTATAATATCAAACTAATATAAAAGACGCGCGCTGTCACACACGTTTAACTTAGTCTCTTTTAATTAGGAGCTGCTTATGAGAACGAGTGTTACTTTAGCACATCTTATATGGACAACAGAGATATTACCTTTTGACATCTTACTTTTAGCTTTAACTGATCGTGACGATGACAAACAAGCACTACGTCTGGTGGTATGTACATATATTTCCTGATAATTAAACATTGATATTTTATGAAATACTTATTTTAATATGATTTAGCTTAATTATACATAAGTATTTTGACTTTTACAGGTTGGTCTTCTACTTGATAGACCGGAGTTTCTACAACAAAGAGTTCAACTCTATTGTAGACAACATGGACAACAAGAGCATTGGCAATATCCCGGTCCTTGTCAACGTGCCGAACCACACCAGGCCCTTGGAAATCATTTATCTGGGAAAGACAGGTAAAATGTGTGTTTGTGTGTGTGTGTGAGAGAGAGAGAGAGACACGGAGTGCACCACACATAATTCCATTCACATGCATATGTATATATAAAACGCGTAAATACATACATGATAAAGAATATAGATAGCGGCGATATAAACAAATGTATATCTGTACAGACACACGAACACTTCTATACAATGCACACTTTTACTGTATATGCATTCATTTGTGCAGGTATCCTGTGTTTTTTGACGACATGGTGCTTCGTGCATTACCTGTGATTCCACTTGTTGTTTACCGTCTTATTGAGAACGATGCAACAGATACAGCAGAGCGTGTGTTAAACGCATATTCTCCGTTGTTATTCTACCATCCTATGCGTATCACATTTGTACGGGATACACTTGCATATTTCTATGGTCATTTACCCAATAAGCTCATTATGAGACTACTGAGCACGCTCGACATAGCCAAGGTACACTGTGTGTGTGTGTGTGTTATATCTGTATTTATGTACAGACGCATATACAAAGTATAGAATTGTCGTGGTACCATAAATAAGAGTTAAGTAATTCGTATTTGTTATGAGATAAGATACACAGCCACGCACGCCTGCAACACAACACACACGCACGTGTACATACATGTAAATTCTATATATAATTTATGCATACATACATGTTGTGTATTTCTAAGACATAGCGAAGGTACACTTTCACACACATGTGTGCACGTGTGTGTGTGTGTGTGTGTGTGTGTGGTATTATATGTGTATGCATGTATAGTCTGAGTTAGTATAGGTATAAGGTAGTACCAAGCATAAGTGGTTTGCAGTCATCATATGCTGCACACGCACACACATTTGAAATTATAAAATGCGGGTGGTAGTGCTTTACAGAGCTACCAGCACACAACACACACACACACACAATATATATATATATATATATATATAGAAGCATACATGCACATGAATTCATAAATTGTCTTTTTTTATTTATTAAAGTGTATTTCTATGTTTGCTTTAGATGCCATTTTCGGAGGTTTTTATAAGCGGGATTAGTGGGACCTCCATATGATTATTACGTTAATCTTCTTCTTAATCTTGTGCGCAACATAATCCCACCAGTGATTAACAAACACTAACCTCGTCTTCTGAGTGTTTACGAATGAACACCACAAAAAAATATACAACAACGCCTTTGGAAAATCACAAAGCATTTTACCACCATCAGGACCCAGGTATTTATATTGTGTGCTGTGCGTGTCTTTGTGTGTGTGTGTGTGAGAGAGAGAGAGAGAGGGCGGGGGGGGGAGGGAGGGAGGGAGGGAGAGTATGATTTAGTAACCATGGTATGACATCAGGTATAGTTTTTATTTATATATACCTACATATAAATGCTATTTAATTTTAAATATCATTATATCAAGTATATATCATAGTTGGATATACTTTAACACATTGCATTTATTCGTTTGTGTGTATGTTTTTATTCAGGGAGCTACGCCCAACTTCTATTGGAAACAGGTGTTATTGAGTTGCTGTCAATTCCTGCACCACCAGCACAAGCAGTAGCCACATTAGTTCAAATAGCAGTTCGAGTCCCTACACCACCTTCTCAGTCTGTAAGTATATTATGAATGTGTACGCACGCACATATATAACACATACATCTGTGTATATTAAATATTGTTGTTTGTTATTGTTTTGGCTGTGTTAGTCTCTTGGCTCCCTTGGCTCCCTTGGCTCTCCCGGCCCCAGTGCTGCACCCAAGAGTCCATTGCTTCCAACTTCACCGACTTCAGAGACATCATCTGGTACGTTGTATATATATGTTGAGCGTGTATAATATGTGTGTGTGTGTGTGTGTGTGCGCATACATTAGTAACTTATCGACTTTGTATTTTCAGCGTCAGCTGCTCCTGTACCAAGTGTCCCAACAATCTCACCGTTTATGTCACCACAAATTATTCAGGCGTGTGGTCTTTTGCTTGCACAATTACCTACACCTTTTCATGATGCTTTCTATAAAGAGGTATGCAAATATGCATATGTGTGTATGTGTGTATGTGTGTATGTATCCCTATTAAACAAACAAAAATAAACATGGGCAGGTAGATAATAAGAGACATGTAGAATATGCATAATGCATAATATGTTAATTATGCATACGTACATACATTATATTGGGATATATCTGTGCAGATTGCACGCGTAGCTATGGATTGCTTGTGGCTGAAAGACTCAAAGAAGACATGTAAGGAAATCGATGCTGCTTTTGGATATTCCGTTTGGGATCCATCCTGGGCCGTACAAGACGGTACCTCTACTGTTATAGGTAGGGACGTAAGCAAAGACCGTGTTATATGTATGTGTTTACATGTGTACTTGAGTGACAATATGTATGTGTGTGTGTGTGTGTGTGTGTATACATATACATATATATGTGTGTGTGTGTGTGTAAAAGTATTGATTGACATGCTTGACGTGTATATACACATTGCTATTGTATTTGTATTTATTTTTTATATAGGAAATGCTGCGGCTTTGTTTCACGCATTTGCGGCAAATATATCTTTTGAGTGGCTAGAAGGGACACATGCAGTGGTGAATTTACAAAGGCCAATGTCATCAGTTGCACAGCTCAGGCTTGCGTTCAGAATGCTCGGTCCTTTGGTGTCTCGCTTTGTGGTACACCGCCCTTTACTTGCCAAGGTGTGTGTGTGTGTGTGCACTGTATATACGTGAAGATGGTGTATGTGTGTTGTAAATAATGTGCGCATACGCACGCGCATGTCTGTACTCAAATTATTGTGAATATATATACTACACACATAGTGTGTGTGTAATTCTATATGGGTGTCTTATAAACTCTCAGACATATGCAGTGTGGACTATCGATATAAGTCATTTACATGTATAAGTATACCTCTGAATAGAGATGTATGTCAGTGTATGTTCTCTCTCTCTATATATATATATATAATTTACAGACACTGGCTTTACTATTTACTATCTTGGCGGAGGTGTTTGGACGAAATTCCCAGGTCCAAGATGTCTCTGAGATTTCTGATCTAGTGGACTTCATGTAAGTATTCATAATATGCTTAAACACGTGAAATTATGCTGAATTTAATTAGAATCTTTCGAGTAATAAATAAGAAGTAAGATATATAATTAGAGTAGGTATTCCACTAATGGATTGCTTTTCTGTCATCATTTATTTAATTAGTTACTGATAAGCTTAATAAGTTTTTTTAGTTGTGTGTGTGTGTGTGTGTGTCTGTATGTATATGTATATATATACTGTTTTTCAATGCGTATAGGCATCATATAGTGATGTTGGAAGCACAACACTCTGGAGGAAAGCCAAGGCCAGACACGCTAAGTCTTTGTAACAAGGGCGTGGAGCGTTTACACCCTGACGTACAGAGACTATTTCAACATATTACAATTGATACTCAAAGGTCTATATATGCTGCTACACATCCCAAAGTTGTTCAGAGGCCACTTTCGTGTTTTGCCTCTACAGTTTGACACCTCTCTATAGTTATTATCTTTAGTTTTTGTACGATATAAATAGATGGTTTTGGTTTTATTTAAAAGTTTTCATTTTATTCTATGTTTAAACTTTCCAAAATAATAAACTTTTAAATCTTAATTTTAAATATTACTGAAGGATTCTCCCTATGTTATGCAATTTTTGAAAAAAAAAATATTAAGTATAAAATATATTTTATATAAATATTAGAAATTTTTATTTAGTTAAGTTCATAGTGTGTTTTTTAAAGATGAATAGTAGAATATACATTTTACTATATGAATTTTTTGTTGGACTTAAAATATATATATACTAATTATTAACTACTTAAAAGTATTATAAAAAGCTAAATCATAAAGTTCGTTATAACTTTTTTAAATCAGTCATATGATTATTCAAATTACTTAAATAAAATATTCTAAGTTAATTTAATGATATTATTATAAGTACATTCAATAAATATAAGACTTATTTTAAAATAATTTTTTTATATAAGTTAAAATCATCATTGCAATTTAGTTTTCCAAATGTAACATTATAATGAATGTATAAAATGATTTCAAATCATTTAACTCATGCCTCAATACTCTTTTTTATCTATTCAATATTATACATTCTAGCACATTTAATATAATTTTTTGATTTTGAAGAATTAAAAAACAACTTCCCTAGAACATTTAATGTTATAAATTAATTATCATAGTTAACACCCAATTATTATAATGGTAAATGCATAAGTATGGTTACATAAACTATTCACACAGCGTGATACGATAAAGATATTACATATAATATATTTAAAAAACTAATTTTCCTCTTATATAAAAGGTCATCAAATTTTTCATAACACATAAATATTAGTTATTAATTTTAAAATATAACAAACAGTATTTATTAATCAAGTCAAATAAGATTTTATAAGTTATTTTATTTAAACACATCATAATAGATATTGGTCTATTAAAAAATAATAACTTAATATATTATATAAGAAGAATGTCTTCCTTATCACCCCCTTTATTTATGTATATATATATCATGTGCTCTTATATGGAAAAGGTTAAGAAACAATGTATTTTGTGTGTATATGCACTTTTAATATACAAATTAGTATTAAGTTAGGTGTATGTGAAATATAATTGGATGTGATACTATACATCCCAAAAAAAACAAATTTGTATCAAATTTATATATTTTAATTTTTTTTTTTTTGGAATTCCTTATATTTTATTCATATTACAATTAAATTATTAATATATATATTCAGTAAAATTCTTAAGTATTAAATAAATTGATATAAAAATTAAATAGTGTTAATAATGATATTTTATAAATATTTATATGGTTAAATCGTTTAACAACACCATGTAAGATGAACGTGTAAAAAATGAAATGATTAAAGTGTAAGTGTAAGTGCACACCATGATTAAGATTTTATATATGAACTTCATTCCTTCTTTAATGAAAGAAATTTCTAATGCGTATTGTTTAAATTTATCACAGTTCAAAAAAAAGTTATGAAATTTATCATATTAAAATTTAAAATATTTTATTATTATTTATTCTTTTCATAATATAGTTTGTTCTAAAGCTTATATAACACGTTGTAATATATAACAAGTTTTATTCAATATAAAATATTTCTTTTTGTTCAAATTTGTTTAGTAGATGTATGTGTTTTTTAAAAATGAAAAATTAAACATACTAGTGTCTCAATAATAATATTTAAGCCCACACAAATTAAGAACATTAAATTAATAAAGCTCTTTACATATTATTCGTCTAAAATAATAAAAGAAGAGTTGATATACTTATAATTAAGAGATGTTATATTTGGAAGGATATGGATTTTTAAATAATTCTACTCTTAAATAATATGCACTTCATATTAACAATAAAAGAGTTTATACATTTAATTAATGGTTACTCTAGACTAACAATATGAACACTTTACCATATATAGCAATTTATTTAAAGTCCACTCTGGAACAATAATTAAAATAATTTAATATATTTAAGATGAAAGTTTCACATAAGATAAATGTTTTAACATCAAATCATTTAACATGTAATTAAATTAAAAACCTTTGTAAGAACTTTTAATAAGAAAATGTTTTAACATGAAATTGAATTAGAAACCTACAAAACGGTCGTGATAAGATATTTAACTTGTATTTATATTTAAATTTTTATAAAGTGGTCACGTTTGTCTTATTAAATGCATTGAGGAGGACATAATGGTAAAATTATCAACCTTGGTAATGTTTATGCTAAATTGGTTATTATTAATAAATATAAATTCTATGTTCCATAAATTAACAGTGGAGTCTTTCATTAATATATAAAAACTTATTTTCTTAAGATTCTATAAATTTGATGTGCATGTTTCTATTATGAATGGTAATTTTATAAATAATTGATATAAGAATTTAATATGATATATACTCATTATTAATAATGTAAATTGTGATTTTTATTTTAACCAAACTAGTTTATAAAGGTTTTATTAATAACAGTTTTGTACAATACCCTATTAAAGTCAACGTGTGAATTCAGTTCTTTATGAATTATAAATTATAATAGGTCTAATTAACATATATGCAATAACATAAAATCTTATTATGGGTTAATCATTTAATCAAGTAAATTACTTGATAAAAAATAGATTTTTAATTTAATTCTATGTTAAAATATTTACCTTCTTACCCATGTGAAAGTTTCATTATAGGTTAAGAATTCTTTAAACCTACAAATACGTAATTATTATGGTATAATTGTCTTGCACACATAAATTATAAATACATTAAAAAATTTAGATTTATGATTATAATAAAGATAAAAGAATTTAAGACATGTGACATATACTTATATAATGTCTTCTGGAGTAGAATGGGAAACCTTAAATCCTCAAAGACTTGCATGCTTAAGATATAGAAAAGGATATTAATATTTCTTACTCATGATTGATGATTTAAGATATACATCTATATTTTATTTTATCTAAAGAAGGATATTCATATTTCTTAATCACTATTAATGATGTTAATGATTTTAATAGATAAATAATGTTTTTTCTTAAATTAGAAATTTGTTAAGAACAAAATATCTATAAATGTTGGATTTTGTTAAATTAAATGAAATAAATAAGTATAAGAATTAAGAAATTACCTTTAATTGATATTGATTTAAAATAACTAACTTGTTAGGCCCAATTCTCTTGTATACTTACTATTAAAAAGAAATACGTATAATGTATATTATATAATCTTTAAGACATAAAAATGAATATTTAATATACATTTACTTTTAACCATAAACATAAATTTATACACTCAGCTTGGTTTAGGGTTTAAACCCTAAACACTAAGCCCCACAATTGGATGTTTTTAACACGTGTGTGAGTCTATAAATATTTCATGTGTGTATATGTAATCCCCAGTGTAGAGTGTGTGTAACAATAAATGTTTGGTTTGGGGTTTAAACCCTAAACCCTAAACACAAAACTAGATCTTAGACCCCTAAACATTATTATATTGTGATCCACTCATCGGTGTGTGTATGTGTGTGCATATGTGTCTCTATGGGTGCATTTAATGTGTAATGTGGGATGCTTTTAACGCATGTGTTGTGTGCATGTGGAAGTCTAATATAAATATTTTGTGTGTGTCCAGTGTAGAGTGTGTGGAGGTTTAAACCCTAAATCTTAAACACAAAGCTCCCCTAAACATTATTTATATTGTGATCCACTTATCAATGTGTGTATGTGTGTGCATATGTGTTCTATGGGTGCATTTAATGTGTATTGTGGGATGTTTTTAACGCATGTGTTGTGTGTATGTGGAAGTATATAAATATTTCATGTATATATGTAAGCACTAGTGTATAGTGTGTATAACGATAAATGCTTGGTTTGAGATTTAAACCCTAAACCCTAAACACAAAGCTAGATGCTTATTTATATTGTGATCCACTTATTGGTGTGTGTATGTGTGTGCATATGTGTCTTTATAAGTGCTTTTAATGTGTGTGCATATGTGTTAGGCACCACTACGTACAAACTAAAGACCTCACAAAACCACCCACCTCCCTTGAGCTGTCTCTAGTCTCCACATGCTGCTCTCCAAAGAAGGCTTCTAATAAGATTTAGGTATATCTCTCATGAATATTCTAGCTTATACCTTTCTGGGGAATATTCTTTGATTCGTTATATGGGTCATAACAATCCTCCCCCATTAGCAAGTCCTTGTCCTCAAGGGTAGTATAGCTTACTCAACTGTGTCAAGCCACGATCCAGGAACTAGGAAGCGAGTAGGATTCCGAGAACAGGAAGGCTTGACTCAGGAACAGGACCGAGAGCAGGACAGGAACTAGGAACAGGATGGATCCAGGAACATGACAGGATCAGGATAGGATCCGGGGCAAGACAGGAAAGCGCAGGACAGGATCCAGGAACAAGACAGGATCAGGACAAGACAGGAGCAGGAGGCAAAGAGTAAGACAAGAACAAGACAAGAACAAGGAACAAGAATAATCGTAGAATGACTGGTGTTGATAGTAACTGATTGTACAACAATTAGGTCGGAGCTTTTATGCTCACAACTCCAAGCTAATCTAGTCATGAGTCTAATCTAGTCATGAGCTAAGAATAGTGTCCCTTATCCTCTAGGCATATCCTGTAGCATATCCTATAGGCATATCCTATAGGAATATCCTAGGATATCCTGTAATATCCTTATCCTGTATCCTAATCCTGTATCCTGTATCCGAATCCTGTATCATCATCTGTATCCGGAATCCTGTATCCTGTATCGGGTTGTGACAGCACCTCCTCCCTAAGGACGAGTTCCACGAGTCTTAGGACCTGGTTTAGCAGGATAATGCCGATGGAAGGCAGCAACTTTGGAAGAAGCATGGAGTAAGTTGGATGCAGGTTCCCAAGTGCGATCGGTAGGCAAATAACCTTTCCAATCCACCAAGTATTGAAGTTGGCGGCGATGAAGACGAGAATCAAGGATGGCTGCAACTTCGTACTCAGGTTCACCAGCAATGACCACAGGAGGGGGAGGAGAAGAAGCACGACCAGGAAGAGAAGAAGGATGATACGGCTCCAACAAGGAGGTGTGAAACACAGGATGAAGTTTCACCGTGGATGGTAACTCGAGTCGGAAAGCTACAGGATTTACCTCCGCCACGATCCTGTAAGGGCCCAATCGTTGAAAATCCAACTTAGAAGAAGGCCTGTTGGTGCGAATGTGTCGACGAAGAAGCCACACGAGATCACCAATCTTGTATGCAGGTGCCGGCTGACGGTGAGCATCAGCATGATGCTTGTACCGTTCCTGTGCCTGCTGAAGATGAACCTGGAGATCATCCTGTACCTGCGAAGATGCTGAAGACGATCCTGTACTGCAGGAGCGGAAGAAGGAGAAGCGGAGGAGCAAAGTCAAAACGTGGATGGTGGCCTGTAAGAGCAAAGAAAGGTGTCTGTCCTGTAGATGCGTGAATGGAGTTGTTGTAGGCAAACTCCGCCATTGGAAGAAGGTCCAACCAGTTGTCCTGTTGGTAACTGATGAAGCAACGAAGATACTGTTCCAAGGTCTGAATTGTGCGTTCGACTGCCCATCGTTGGGTGATATCCTGAAGAAAGATCCGCTTTAACCTGTAGACTCCGAAGAAGCTCTCGCCAAAACTTGGACATGAATTGTGGACCTCGATCGGAAACAATGCTCTCAGGAAGACCATGATGTCGGAACACCTCACGGATCACCAACTCGGCAGTTGTCTGACCTGTAGCTGTCTTGTTGCAGGGTAGGAAATGAGCCTGCTTGGTGAAACGGTCAACCACCACAAGAACTGCATCGAATCCACGAGAAGGAGGAAGATCTGTGAGGAAATCCATAGAAATGGATCTCCAAGGAGCAGAAGGAACAGGAAGAGGACGAAGAAGACCAGAGGTGCATGATGGCATCTTCGACCTGTTGCAGGTGTCACAACTCCGTACAAACCTTTCCACAAAACCTCGCAACCCAGGCCACCAATAGTTGCGAGTCACCAACTCAACTGTCTTGGCCACACCAAAATGTCCTGTAGCCGGGGTATCATGACAATCCTGTACCACACGAGTCCTGCAAACACCAACAGGAACGTACAGGAGACCTTCCCGGTACAGGAGTCCATCCTGTATGGTGAACAGGTTGTAGTCTGGACGGGAACTGGAGGAAGAGGAACTTGCAACGTCAGGATGAATGTGTGAGAACACATTCTTTGCCAAGTCGTCTGTAGCCAACTGCGAACGGACGTCCTGTAGGAGTGTTGAATTTGCTGGAGCCTGATGAACCTGCAGTGCCGCAAGCCGGAATCGATCAGGACCCAACAACACTTGCCTTTGACAGTCAAATGCAGGATCGCCCGGGCTTGGTGCAAGGTAAGAGCGCCTAGACAATGCGTCCGCCTTGCCATTCCGAAAACCGGGCCTGTAGACGATGACGAAGTCAAAACGTGATAGGAACTCCGCCCACCTAGCCTGTCGCCGACTGAGAACTCGAGCCGTTTGAAAGTACTCCAGGTTCTTGTGATCCGTAAGAACTTGTACAGGATGTGCAGCACCTTCCAGGAAATGCCGCCACTCCTCAAACGAATCCACAATGGCCTTGAGTTCCTTGTCATGAATCTCGTAATTGATCTCCGCCGACAGGAACTTACGAGAGTGAAAAGCTACAGGATGAAGCAACTTGTCCTCTCCAACTTGCGATAGGACGGATCCTACTGCAAAATCCGAGGCATCTGCTTCAACGAAGAAAGGACGAGAAGGATCAGGATGTGCTAAAATCGGAGCTGTCGTGAAGGTGTCCTTGAGTGTTGTGAATGCATGTTCCGCCTTGTCGGACCAAGAGAAAACCTCTGTGCGCTTGGTGAGTTCCGTGAGTGGAAGTACACGCTTGGAGAAGTCCTGTATGAATCGCCTGTAGAAGTTTGCAAAGCCAAGGAAACATTGTACATCTCGTACAGACTTGGGCCTCTCCCACTCCACGATGGTCTTCACCTTGTGCATGTCCATGGAAACGCCAGCAGGAGAGACGATGTAGCCCAAGAACTCCACAGAATCCCTATCGAAAAAACACTTCTCCAACTTCGCATACAAGCCATGCTCACGAAGCCGCTGTAGAACCAACCGTACATGCTTGTCATGTGCCGCCTGGTCCTTGGAGAAAATCAAAATGTCGTCGAGGTAGATCACCACAAACTGGTCCAAGAAGTCACGAAAGATGTCGTTCACCATGTGTTGGAACACGGCTGGGGCATTGGTAAGGCCGAAAGGCATCACCGTGTACTCGAAGTGTCCATACCTTGTACGAAAGGCAGTCTTCCACTCATCGCCGGGACGAATCCGTACAAGGTTGTAGGCCCCTCGTAAGTCGATCTTCGTGAACACCTTTGCTCCTCGCAGCCGATCGAGAAGTTCCGGGATCAATGGCAACGGGTACCGATTCCGAATGGTACTTGATTCAAACCCCTGTAGTCCACAACCAAACGTAAGCTCCCATCCTTCTTCTTGACAAAGAAGATAGGCGCTCCTGCAGGGGACTTTGAGTGACGAATGAAGCCGGATGCCAAGTTGTCCTCGATGTACTGGCGAAGAACCTCCAACTCTGTGGGTGACAATGCATAAATCGGTCCGAACGGTGGAGTCTTTCCTTCTGCAAGATCAATAGGACAGTCGTAGGACCTGTGAACAGGAAGAACTGTAGCCTTGTGCTTGTCAAAAACGTCCTTAAAGTCGTGGTACTTGGATGGTAGAGAAGGGGAGAAGGAGAAGGAGTAGGCGAAGGAGATTGAAAAACAGGAGAGTCAGACACAGGAAAGGTAGAAGAGGACGTAGGAGTTACTTGAAAGGCAAAAAGGTGGAAAGGAGCAGGATCAGTGGTAAGTTCATGCATGGTAGTGGTAAGAACTCGGAGAGGAGAAGGAGGGAGCTGTGACTGAAAAAGAGGAAGGATCTTGGGGGTGGAACAGAGCAGAGTAACAAAAGAGGCAGGATTGGAGAAACCTGTGTGGATGTTGACGAGTGTACAGGATTGGAAGAATCCTGTACAGAAGTCCGTGGTTGCACAGGAGTGAGGGAAGCCTGTGAGTGTGCTGACGAACAACAGGAGGTGGATCCTGTTGAGGAGGAACCTTCGACACTGATACAGGATTGGAAGAACCCTGTACAGGAACCGCAAACTTACAGGAGTGGAGAGAGCCTGCGGATGTGCTGAGGAACTGACATGAGGTGAATCCTGTCGAGGAGGAGTCTTCAACACTGGTACAGGAACAGGCACGGTCAATCCTGTAGCTTGTACTGCCTCAGACACCAAGGATGTATCCTGCACGCAGGAAGGTACAGGATTGATCCTGGCTGCTGGAGAGGAAAACGTGAGCGTCCTAGACCTCCAGTCGATCTGCGGATTTGCAACAACGAACCATGGCATGCCAAAAATGATGGGAGTCGACCGAGTCTTGATCAAGTTGAAGGAAATTGAACAGTTGAATGCCCATGATGCAAGAGAGAGGTGTGGTAGCATGGGTAACTGCGCCAGAAGCAATCAAACGACCATCGGCCACCTCTACAGGAACTGCACGCTTCAACTTCACCACCGGAATGCCATGCTGAGCTGCAAAAGTGTCATCCATGAAACATGCATTTGCACCAGTGTCTAACAGGGCAAACTCCTTGAGCTCTCGATTATTAGGCGAATGTGTACAGGAAACTTGAGTGATGGAATGGTATGAGCAGCACCAATGGAGCCTGCACCTACGTCCAACTTCGCGGCTCCTAGACGAAGTGGACATTGAAGTTTTCCGACTGAACTTCAGCTTCGGCTTCACGCGTCTTGAACTTCTGGCTTTATTAGGACATTCCGCCACCTTGTGTCCTGCTCACCACAATACAAGCATAGGTTCTCACTGACGACGTTGCTTCTCAGCAGTTGAAAGTGGGCCACGCTTGGATTTGTTAACCTCCATAGGAACTGCTCCAGAAGGTGTCGTAGGAACATGTGCTACGGCTACAGGATTGGTTGGCAGGAACTGCTGACGGAATTTTTCCTGACGGCGCTCGAACAAACGGTTGTCGCAGCGAACGGCCTGTTGCATGATCTCCGCTAACGTTTGAGCATCCGGTAACGTAAGGAGAAGGTCCTTCACGTCATCCCTCAGCCCAAAACGGAAAGTGTTCGATCAATGCAGTCTCGTCCCATGGAATGTTCGTGCACAATTGCTGAAATTCGGATGCATAAACGGAAGCTGGTCTGGATCCTTGTGTGAGCTCCGTAACTTGTGCATGCAGAACGGTACTTATCAGGATCTCCAAAACAGGCTTCAAAGGCAGCCACGAAACCTTCAAAGTCTTCCATCAATGGGTCGTCACGCTCCAGCAAGGGAGCAACCCAAGCTCGTGGAGATCCACTTAGTAAGGATGCCAAAAGGCCAACCTTTTGTGCATCCGTCGAGTAGCGGCGTGGTTGCATGCGGATCAAGAGCCGGATCTGATTCAGGAAACCTTGGAAATCGGCACGGTTGCCACTGAACTTCTCTGGCATGCTGATCTTCGGCTCCGAGAAAAGTTCGATGAAGAAGGAACCACCGATGCCTGAGAGAGAGCCTGCGCAGCAGCCTTGGAGGATGCATCAGCAGCTGCATGTGCCGCATGGTGGAGCCTTGCAGATCGGTGACCACTTGGCGCAAAGTGGCCAGCTCATGAAGCAACATTTGGTGCTCGCGTTGAAAGTGCTCAAAATCAGCCATGATCTATGAAAGAAAGAAAGGAAAAAACGAAGGAAAAGAATCAAGGAAAAAAAAGTAGCTGGAAACGGAGAGCTATGAAAGCAGTTACTATCAAACTGTCAAGCCACGATCCAGGAACCAGGAAGCGAGTAGGATTCCAAGAACAGGAAGGCTTGACTCAGGAACAGGACCGAGAGCAGGACAGGAACTAGGAACAGGACGGATCCAGGAACAGACAGGATCAGGATAGGATCCGGGGCAAGACAGGAAAGCGCAGGACAGATCCAGGAACAAGACAGGATCCGGAGCAAGACAGGAGCAGGAGGCAAGAGTAGACAAGAACAAGACAAGAACAAGAACAAGAATATCGTAGAAGACTGGTGTTGATAGTAACTGATTGTACAACAATTAGGTCGGAGCTTTTATGCTCACAACTCCAAGCTAATCTAGTCATGAGTCTAATCTAGTCATGAGCTAAGAATAGTGTCCCTTATCCTCTAGGCATATCCTGTAGCATATCCTATAGGCATATCCTATAGTATATCCTGTAGGAATATCCTGCAGGCATATCCTGTAACCCGTATCCTATCCTATCCTACATCCTGTATCCTGTATCCGGAATCCTGTATCCTGTATCGGGTTGTGACAGCATCCTGTATCCGGAATCCTATATTCTGTATCGGGTTGTGACAAACTGGTCCTGTATCATTAGCCTCATACCTCCACAAAGAATCTACCTGGGACTTGTTCCTTGTGAGTACTCTCTTTAACTGGCTAACATGAAACACTGGGTGCACCCTCACTCCTTCTAGTAGCCATAGTCGATATGCCACCTTACCGATACGCTCTAGAATCTCATAAGGACCTGAGTACCTGGGAGATAACTTATCATTGTGTCTATTCCGTAAGGCCACAACAGTGTTCCACCTTACATATATGGCAAATACCACTCGGAGATATACATAATCTCCCACCTGGAACTCTTGGAAGCTTATGTGCTCATTAGCTCAGCTCTGAGCTGCTTGTAAGTTTTCTTACACAAACTCTGAATGTTTCTAAGCTTAACACTTAGATCTTTAGCTTCCTCATCCATGTTGCCTTGAGCTTTCTTACTTGCTAAACCCAGCTCAAAAGCTGTTTTGGGATGCCGTCCAAACATAGCATAGTATGGACTCATTCCAATGCCACTATGTCCTTGGCAAATGGGTGACAAAGTCTATAGAGATACTGTGTTTGGAATAGGCAATGGTACTAATAGCCCACCTAGTTTCTCCCTGGGCACCTTTACTTGTTGACACACACAAGTTCTGCAATACTCTATGATATCAGCTTTCATATTCCTCCAGTAGAACCTCCTCTTGATTAACTCATACATTTTACTCTTCTCAAAATGGCCAGCCTCCGGGCAATCATGATGGAAATATAGTACCTGGTTGATCAAATGGTCCACATGAGGAAGATACACACGACCATTGTAGTACAAAACTCCATCCTAAAATGAGAATGGTGGCTTTAGCTATCCTCTGAGCTCTTGCACTTCAGCGTCTTATGCTTGAGCATGTTGAACTACTTGGCTAAACTCACTGACCGTCCTTGTTAATGCATTACATAAGCATGTTTGAAATTCTCCAACCACTGTGGCTCTCTAACGCATGACAAAGCATCTACCACCACGTTAGCCTTTCCCACACAATGCTCAATAGAAAATTTGCCAAACTCCATGAGCTTAACCATCCAGCGAGCTTGCCGAGAGTTTAACTCTTTCTATTTGAGCAGATACACCAAAGTCTTGTGATCTGTAAACACTTTGAAACTTGCACCATAAAGATAGTGCCTCCAAACTCATAATGCATTAATAATAGTCAGTAGTTCTTGCTCATACGTTTAGTACTATTGCTCTGTAGGATTCAAGTACGACTCTTATAAGCAATAGGCCTTCCCTCTTGCATAAGTATAGCTCCAATGGCCACTCTCCTTGCATCACATGATACCTCATAAGGCTTAGAGGGATCTGCAATACATAAAACTGGTGCACGTACCAAAGCTTGTTTCAAATCTTGGAAACTGCTCCCATCTAAAGCACTCCATGTAATGGGAACGTCCTTCCTCAACAACTTAGTTAACAGAGAAGCTTTCTTGGCATAATCCTTGACATACTGCCGGTAATAACCAGCCATGCTCAAGAAACTCCATAACTCTTATACATTGCACCATTGCTCCACTCAACTCATCCCAAGGATGAGGTCCACATGCACTAGTTCCACAAGAAAGAAAGTCTCCACCAATTGGGTTTTGCCAACCTCTAGTTGTAACTCCTCCACACAAGCAATTTAGTTCTATGTGACAACTGAGCCCTTAATCTCGTATTGAGGCACAATCTTCACGAATCTCCACTAGCTAGGTTTTGCCAACCTCCAGATGTAACTCCTCCACACAAGCACTGTAGCTTTGTGTGATAACTGAGCCCTCAAATTTGTATTGAGGCACAATCTTCGTGCAGCTCCACTAGCTGGGTTTTGCTAACCTCTAGCTATAACTCCTCCACACAAGCACTTCCCACAGTCTTCATGCAGCTCCACCAGCTAGGTTTTGCCAACCTCCAGCTGTAACTCCTCCACACAAGCACTATAGCTCTGTGTGATAACTGAGCCCTCAAATTTGTATTGAGACACAGTCTTCGTGCAGCTCCACTAGTTGGGTTTTGCCAACCTCTAGCTGTAACTCCTCCACATTCCGCTCTGTGTGACATATGAGCTCTCAATCTCGTATTGAGGCACAGTCTTCATGCAGCTCCACCAACTGGCTTTTGCCAACCTCCAGTTATAACTCCTCCACACAAGCACTGTAGCTCTGTGTGATAGCTGAGCCCTCAATCTCGTATTGAGGCACAGTCTTTGCATAGCTCCACAAACTCTGAATGTTTCTAAGCTCAACACTCAAATCTTTAACTTCCTCATCCATGTTGCCTTGAGCTTTCTTACTTGCTAAACCTAGCTCAAAAGCTGTCTTGGGATGCCATTCAAACATAACATAATATGGACTCATTCCAATGCCACTATGTCCTTGGCAAATGGGTGACAAAGTCCATAGAGATATTGCCTCATCGCCTGTTTGGAATAGACAATGGTACTAATAGCTCACCTGGTTTCTCCCTGAGCACCTTTACTTGCTGACACTTGTCACAAGTCCTGCAATACTCTATGATATCAGCTTTTATATTCCTCCAATAGAACCTCCTCTCGATCAACTTCCAATACCAATTGTTAGGCATCATTATGTACAAACTAGAGACCCTCACAAAACCACCTGACCTCTCCCGAGCTATCTCTAGTCTCCACATGCTGCTCTCCAAAAAGGCTTCTAATATATTAGGGTGCCCTTAATTCTCTTAAATCTAGGTATATCTCTTCACGAATATTCTGGCTTATACCTTTCTGGGGAATATTCTTTAATTTGTTATATGGGTCATAACAATATGTGTCTTTATAGGTTCTTTTAATGCGTATGCATATATAGACACAATACAAAATTTACATATACATGCACATGCATTAAAAACACCCATAAAGACACATATGTACACACATACACACGCCAATGAGTGGATCATGATATAAATAATGTTTAGGGTCTAGCATCTAGCTTTATCTCAAACTAAGCATTTATTGGGACTTACATATATATATACAAAATATTTATAGACTTCCACATGCACACAACACATGCGTTAAAAACACCCCATAGTACGCATTAAATGCACCCATAGAGACATATGCACACACATACACACGCCGATAAGTGTATTACAATATAAATAATGTTTAGGGTTTAAACCCCAAACGCATGTATGATCCATATGTATTGTGTATACATAACCCCAATAGACCCCATCATGTTAAACGCATGTATGATCCATATGTACTGTGTGTACTATATGTACCATTCACACATGTAATATGTTGTATGTCTGTGTGTATACATGTGTGTATGTATATGTGTACTAATGTATGTAATGTGTGTAAAATTAATTTTTCAACACACACACACCATGCACAATCCATATGTACTGATGTGACACATTTACATATGTGTATTGTGTGTACATGAAAACTTAACACACTCACAAACACATATGTTAAACCCTTGCATGATCTATATTATTTGTGTATGTGATACACCCACACACCTACACACACAAACACAATAAACTTATTTTAATATAAATGAAAGAATATTATTTAGGGTTATATAATTATTGATTCTGGGTTTCAAGGTGGCGGAGAAGAGAGGTGGCAAAAGATTTGAGAGCGGTGGCACCATAGATTCATAGATCCACTCTCACAAGAAGGCAAGAAGGCACGGCGGTGTAAGAAGGCGCAGCAATGCAAATAGGGTTTAAAGGCAGTGGTGCAGCAAGGTTAAATCTCTCTCTCACACGCACACTCTTGTATATACATATATATATATATGTGTGTATCTGTATATTATATTTTATTTATCTATCTCTTGCACACACACGCACACACCTGTATATACATATACATATATGTGTGTGTGTGTGTGTTTGTATACTATATTTTATTTATCCATCTCTCTCACACACACGCACACTCCTGTATATACATAGACATATATATGTGTGTGTATCTGTAGAATTTAATTTATTTATTTATCTCTCGCACACAGACTCCTGTATATATATATATATGTGTGTGTGTGTGTGTGTGTGTGTATAATATAATATATTTATCTATCTTGCACACACACACACTCACACTCCTGTATATACATATACATATGTGTGTGTGTGTATATGTACTATCTGTATAATTTAATTTATTTATTTATTTCTTACACAAACACATAACTGTATGTGTATGTACATGTGTATTTGTATATATATAATTACTTTATTTCTCTCTCTCAAACACACACTCTTGAATGTATATGTATGTGTGTATTTGTATATATGTAATTTCTTTATCTCTCTCTATCACACACACACAACTGTATGTATATGTACGTGTTTATATGTATTTTATAAGTTCTTTATATCTCTTTCAGTCATACACACACATGCTTGAGGAAAGGAAGTGGTGGCGAGATTAATCCCACCACCCCTTCCCCTGCCTGGTGGGCAAGATTAATCCCGCCCACCACTTTTTAAGACAAAAGGGTAGCGGGATTAATCCTGCCACCCCTTCCCCGCCTCCTAGAATGGTGGGCAAGATTAATCCCACTAACAAATCTTTAAGAAGAAGAAGGGTGGCCACCCTATCCCACCACTCTCTGAGATAGAAAAGGGTGGCAAGATTAACCTTGCCATCCCTTCCCTGCCTTATGGAATGGTGGGGATTAATCCCACCCACAACTCTCTGAGATGAAGAATTGTGGCAAGATTAATCCCGCCACCCTTCCCACTCTCTAAAATGAAGAAGGATGGCGAAATTAATCATGCCACATTGTATGTGAATGTACCTGATTATTAGTATATATTTCTTTATTTCTCTCTCATTTACATATATACATTATAATTCCTTTATCTCTCTCTTTCACATACACGCACTCTAGGAGGCAGGGTTGTGGTGGCGGGATTAATTCCGCCACTCTTAGAATGGTGAGCGAGATTAATCCCACCACTTTGTATGTGAATGTACATGTGTATATATATATAAGTTCTTTATTTATCTCTCTCTCTCACACACACCTATATTTATATGTACATGTGTATATGTATATTATAATTCATTTATCTTTCTCTTTCACACACACGTATTTATATATACGTGTGTATCTATATATTTTTTTTTATATATATCTCTTTCACACACATATGTATTTATATATACATGTGTATCTATATATTTAATTTCTATATATCTCTCTCTCACACAAACAAATTCTAGGAGGCAGGGAAGTGATGTCTCGCCACCCCTTCCTTGCCTCTTCCTAGAATGGTGGGTGAGATTAATCCCACCACCCTTTATGTGAATATATATGTGTATTATTATATAGTTCTTTATCTTTTTTTTATTTACTTTTATAATCTTATTATAATATTTTGAGTGAAAGCCAGTAAACCCTGTAAAATTGTTCAAAGCTCACATTTGTGGTGGTGCTAAAACCGAATGATGTGCAATTTTGCATTATCACAAATGTGAGCTTTGAACACTTAATCCCGCTCACTTCTCTCTGAGATGACGAAGGGTGTATGTGACTGTACTATTGTATTAGTATATATAAGTTTTTTATCTGTTTCTCACAAAAACACCTTTACTTATATGTACATGTTTATTTGTATATTATAATTCCTCCTCTTTTTGGGCCTAGCAAGATTAATCATGACAAGACTATTACTTTCTAATTGGGCCTAGTAGGATTAATCCCGCCATTTAATTAGTCTTTATAGACCCTGTAAAGTTTTAATATTGTATATTTAGGTTTATATAAGTGTATGTACATTTTTATAAAATTGTATTCATAGTGTAGTATTGTGCAGAAAAGCAGCTTGATCAAACAAAGTGATTCAACTATTAATACGGAGTCATCTTTAGATTCTAGGTAAGAATTAAAACAACAAAATCTGATATACTCGGACATCGAGAACTTAAGATTTTTGTATTTAAATGTGGCATTGAGGTGACATCAAAGACGAAAATGAGATGAGATGGGTAGGGGAATTTTGGAATCGACTTGGCCATATTTCAAAATAAACAAGAAACGCATTGGATCAATCATAATTGTTATCAAATTAATCTCTGTCACATCATGTGGACAAACAAAACAATAGAAAGTAGATTTAATAATTAAGAACTTGAGGGCAGGTTACGAACCGAGATTCAACGATGCTTAAATATATATCTTGTTCCATCTAATGTAACATTCTCAGATATGGAGGAGGCCATATATGACTCAAACCTTGAGTGGTTATATCGGCTTGTTGATTACGACGTTCACGTTTTAACTAATGATGTTGACTGTGAAGTTTTTCTTCAATTAAATGATTGCCCATATATGAAGGGGATCCGATTAGACATCTTCTTTGAGGATCTGAATATCTATCGAGTAGGTGTATTCACAGCAGATATTTCTTTACAATACAGAAGATTCACGAATGAAGCAATCATTTTAATTGTTATTGAAGAAGAACATAGTGATATTATTAACGAGATTGAGAAGGTAGCTCGATCCCAAGTTCTTTATTAATCACGCTCAATTTGCTTGGAAATCTTCAAAGGCTGGAAGAATGTGCCAATAACACTAGAACAGCTGCAATTGGAGCTCACACATCTTGATTCTGACCGTAAAAAAAAAGTCTTATATCGTTTTGTCAGTTGCACCAGTGACATCCCATACTACGATAAGTCACAAGAGAATGATGTTGGATGACAGGATTTATGAGTGTAGAATTAAATATTGCACATGGATGTGTAGCTGAGCTTATGAAGAAGATGAAGAACAACAATTTGTACACCGTTCCATATAATGTTGTTTTATGTCCATACTATAAAAGAAAGAAAGAGACTAAGATAGTGTGGGTGACAATACTAAATCGTGAAGGTCCAAATGAAGTATGAAAAACCAATAAAGTACTACATCATAATACCGGGTAAGAAAAATTCTTGGCGGGATTTATCCCCCAGAATAATAATCTTCTAATTAATCCTTGTGTAGAGAGCCAAAAAAATTGCAGCAGTTGATTTTGCCTAGGTGGACGGGAAGGAAACATCCTTCTTGATGATGCTGATTTCTTGCCCCGAGGACAAGGTCTTTGTTAAATGGGTGAGGATAATGGAATCCTTTACGAAAGAAATACTGAAGAAGAAGTAGACAGGTGAAGAGGAACCCTCAAAGAAATATGCAAAGAAACCCAGTAAGACGCTCAAGGCTAAGTCTATTCAGTTTATAAAAGATGTAAACAATGACTTCAAGCTCACATGGTTGAAACCTCTAAATGGAACAATGGATGTGTTAGTTGATTTGATGGCTCATGGCAAACTATAGATTAATAAAAGCAACCCCACCTCTCTTTTTCATCTCAAGGCAATAAAGCTGAAGACAATTAGACACTTCAAGGAGTGGTTGGGAATACATTGCCATAAACTGGGTTGGACCTTAGCTCTAGTATACGGTGACAAACGATGATATGCTTGTCCAATGGGTAAACCAATTGGAAGATCTAGGCAAGAATCTATTACATGCCAACACGAGAAAGCAGAACATCATCATAACGCCTTCTCTTATGGCAGTCCTTTAGCAGTGGAGAACCAAGTTGAACTTGATAAAAGAGAATGTTACGAATTATGACAAGCCTTACAAATGTTTGTTGTTAGATTCAAAAACTTTATGAGATAACATCACTGCCCGCAGAAAACCGTTTCAAATGTTCGTGATGAATTGGTGGGGGTCAAAAAATCCTTCTTTAGAAAAGGTGCTAGAAGATTTGGTGGAGAAGCTTAGCCCTGCAAGCATATACAAAGAAGGTATTTATTATTTAATTCTTGCACACTTACCTAATCCCTTCGTTTTCAGGTATTTATTTTTTGACTTTTGCTCATGTCACCGATACCTTTGCCTTTATCTTTGTTAAGAAGAACAGACATCATTGGACTGGATTTTACATGAACGATGTTGATCTCAAGTGTATTGATATGGTTGTTCACTTAATTGTTAGGAATGCATTGTCACAGGAAAATTTGGACCATCACCTTAGTAGCCTATGGTATGCATGTAATGGACTAATCTTCTACTCGTATTTATACGTCTTTATTTCATTTACTATTCCCTTCTTTATTTTTTCTTGCATGGTCAAACTAGTCAACATTATTATATTAAATGCACATGATTAGTGCTTGTTTTGACCATGCACATTTTCTTTGTCTTCTTCCATGCACCTTCCTTGTCACCTTCCTAAGTCAAAGTTAAGTCACCTTCTTCCATAACCCCCCACCATATATGGGTCAAGTCAACCTTCTTCCATAACCCCCACCATTTACGGGTCAAGTCAACCTTCTTCCATAACCCCACCATTTATGGGTTAACCATTATTCTTATGTAACCCCCATCTTACACCTCTTTTACACCCTTACCCTACCCTACATGCGTTCTTTATATTATTTTGGATATATAAGGAACCAAGGCTCAAAGGTTTGGCACATATATAGAGGGATATAAAGGAGAGTCTTTAGTTTCTTTTTCTTTTTTCTTACTTTGTAAATAGGTGTGATAAGATTATATTGTTTGTGTGTGCTCTTATGATGAAATATAAAATTATTTAGTGTATCTTTTGTGTCATGAGTTTCATCTCATGTTTTCCCCTTTTTTTTCTTTTTTTCATGTGTGTGATCATTAGCAAGGACTATTATGATGCACTATCACTAAAACCATCAAGTCCCGAACATATGAGTTCCTAAGTAATTTTCCTTCGATAACGCCAAACAATTTTAAAATTTTAAATGACTCACCATGAATTTGTTTTCACTCTAATGGGTCATTCGATACATCAATAATTGAGAGGGATGTATTTGGCAATGTACATTATCCAAACATTACAAGTTAGGTTACACACAACATCGTCAACTTAATCAGGGGTCCTCATAGTGATGCATATGTTTTTATTACTGCACTAAGGGTTCCGTTTTGAAGAAGTGTTACCTTTAGGATACATGTGTGTTTGCCGTTGAAAAGAATAAATGGTTGAGGACTTGAACAAGTGGATAGAAAGCTTCATATTTGGGAAAGTTTTCTCTTGAGAAGTGCGATAGCTCTAAGAAGGAATCCGATTCATTGTCGAAGTTTGAGGACAATCCTGAAGCAAATATCACACCGAAAGTTATCTTAAGAAGCATAGAACATTCAATTGCTACTGACCATGGAAACATCAATTGAAGAAATGGAAGATATTGAACGATCTCCCAAGCGGTTAAAACCTTTTTCACCTGGCTTAGAAGGTAACAGTGAAGATAAATTATTAATGAGTTGTTAGAGTGATAAATAGTTGTAAATGAGTGTAACATAAGGCATTTTTACATAAAATAAATTCTCAAGGACTAATGAAGCTTTTAGTTCAAACATAGGTCACACATTAACAAGGTAAATAATATACCTTAATTATAAGACCAGTTAACGATCATTTTACAGATGTAATAAAATAGTCGAGAACAAGGATCCTCAATAGTAGCATGAGGTAAGAGAGGGGTATGGCAAAAATTACTTGTGCCACATGTCAGAATGACAATGCAAGAAATGTACAACAATGCAGCTCAAAACATTGTCATTATTGGGACCACTTGTCTTGGCAAGTTACAAAAGAAATCTATTGCTGAGGTTGTTGAACCACCATTTTTAGCTCCTTCATTTTTTGCATCACCATTTTTATTGCTTTCAATTCCTGAACCTATATTTGCAATTTCTAAATATTATAAAAATGATGTACAAGTAAATGATAAAGAAATCAGGAACAATATAGCATCAAAAGATGAATGTGAAAAGTACTAAACAAGTGAGTGCAAACCATTCAAAAGGCAATGTTGCTCCTTATTATCCATGGCCATATTGTGTTGTTGAATGTTAATGGCGTTTTGTTTCATTAATAAATGCAAGGACAAAAAAGAGAAATCAAACAAGGAATTTTCATTCATTGTCATGGTAAATTTCATTATAATATTATTTTTCGTCTAGGATTGGACCATCTCTTTCAAAAGCTCAAGAAGATTGATGCATTTATGGGGATTTAGTCATGCATATAGTTTCATAACATGACACTACTGCGAAATTTGTTCAACAAGCACTATAGTGTTGCAGAAGAGGTGATTCGTAAAGATTGGATTTTTAACCAGTGAATATGTTATAAATTTTTTGAGTATACGATGTAAGAAAAAAAGTAAGGCATACTTCTTCAAGAATGAAAAAATAATTGGGTTTCATTAGGAGATTAATTAGTTAAAAATAATGAAGAACGCATATATTTTAGTAGTAAATGACTTTCCTCAAAAGGCTATGCTCAATTAAAACATTACTTGTATCCATTCAATCACTTTCGGTTCATATTCTGATATTAATATTATAGATGAACTAGTGAACTACTTAGACACATGTCTCATAAAGAAGAATCTTGAAAATTTTTTGAGCAATATCCACTATATAAAGACTTTTCTTTTTTATAATTTTAAGTTTTATAAATTTAAAAAGAACAATCGGGCGCTCTACAATAATACTAAGGAACTTCATTTTTTAGATAAGTTTTTAAACACTCCTGATCTTATTACAAATTA
Organism: Selaginella tamariscina; assembly: GCA_003024785.1. Taxonomy (NCBI): domain Eukaryota; kingdom Viridiplantae; phylum Streptophyta; class Lycopodiopsida; order Selaginellales; family Selaginellaceae; genus Selaginella; species Selaginella tamariscina. The sequence goes on from PUQB01000357.1 coordinate 131,044, forward strand.
TATATTAACAAGGATGGCAACTTTTAATTACATCTGTGAGAGTGTTAAGTGGTGATAACAACGTAAAGATATTAATCATTAATGACTTAAATAAAATAAGACCTGTGTATGTTTAAGGAGAAAGTAAAAATAACATATTAAGAAGTTAATAAGGAAATGATATAATATATTTTATATTTTCATTTTCATGTATCATGTCCAATTTAGTTACAACACTAAATGTGAAGATAACCTACTGAAATCAAGGAACTTCGAACAACTGCCACATAAATAAATTTTAAGTCAAAACAGTAAAACTTCTCTCTCTCTCTCTCATATCATCTCATACTCTATGACCGCGTCTCAGTTGCACCACTTGTTCAGCCGCTCTATAAGCTCCTCAATGGTGGCGTCCGGCCCCTGGCCGGTAAACCCCAGTATGATTATCCGCACGTATTCATTCTGGGTTTTGGCCGAGCTCGTCCGACGGTTTGCCTCCAATGTTGAGCAGGCTGGTCATCGAGTCCGAGTAGAGTTGCCAGTTGTATACAGTGACCACCTTCCCTGGCATCTGGCATTCCCTTCACCCTGAACAGACCTTGTCGGCTATGTGCAGACTGCTCAAACTTCCATCCTCTAAACCCTGCAGCCTCTGGAATATCTGCTGTTTCTCTTAGCCACCTGTCCCACTGACTGTCGACTTGAAAAGTTCATCACATTTCTGATCAACGTACACGGAATTTGAAGATTAGGGCACAATCATCTGGATACTGCAAAATATATGTTTGGAGATTGGCATGTCTATGTCTAAGCCAACTCCCGCCTTAGTGCCAGACACGCACTGAAGAATCGGTCCTTGACTCTTCACAAAGCTTGCAACACCATCGATGGTATCCCAGTCGACATCAAAGACGTTCATGTGGTCAGCCACGAGAACTTGTGGGTTGGAAAGTAGACGAATCTCTTGATAGGAGAGTTTTTGCATGAGGGTATGGGTACAGTATGAGCACCTGGAGTAGTCGCGTAATCACTTTGCACGGCCACAGCTGCGATGTGAGGGAATTGGCAGTACCTGGAGAACTGGGTCGTTTCGAGTGTACTCCATGCGGCGAGATGTGTTCGATTTTGGAAAGCACATCGATCAGGTGGATAATGGCTATTTGGAGTCTAATCCATGGTGGAAAGCGACAAGGAGGGGGGAAATGAAACCGGCAGCAATCAGTAATCAGACATGTTCATGTCCATGATCTCCTTTCTGACGTAAAGTCCTGTACAAGGAAAAAAGACCTGCACAAGGGGAAACGAGTCCATGCGAAGGCAGTGGAAACTGGGAACGAGTCGAACATGTATGTTGCAGCAACACTCATCAACATGTACACCAAGTGCGGCAGCATGGTAGACGCTCGGACAGTGTTTGACAGTATCCAGGAGCCGGACGTGGTGTCCTGGAACGCTCTGATCCTGGGCTATGCGGAGGATGGGCAGGGTCTTGTTGCCCTGAACTGCTTCTCCAGAATGAAAGAGAAGTGGAGATGTGCGCCCAATCGCGTGACTTATCTTGCTGCCTTCAAGGCCTGCACGTCACTGGCAGCAGGTGAGATGAAACTGGAAGAAAAAGGTGTCTGGAACGAGGTAGAGAGATACATTTGGAGATTGGTTGCCATATGAGTCAGTCCGTGCAGAACACGTCTTAAATGTATGCCAAGTGTGGCAGCATGGTAGACGCTCGGACAGTGTTTGACAATATCCAGGAGCCGGACGTGGTGTCCTGGAATGCTCTGATCCTGGGTTATGCGGACGATGGGCAGGGTCTTGTTGCCTTGGACTGCTTCTCCAGAATGAAAAGAGAAGTGCAGATGTGCACCCAATCGCGTGACTTTCTTGCTGCCCTCAAGGCCTGCACGTCACTAGCCAGCAGATGGAGATGAAACTTGTAAGAAAAGGTGTTTGGAACGAGGTAAAGAGATACATTTGGAGATTGGTTTCCATATGAGTCAGTCCGTGCAGAACACGCTCATAAACATGTATGCCAAGTGTGGCAGCATGGTAGACGCTCGGACAGTGTTTGACAGTATCCAGGAGCCGGACGTGGTGTCCTGGAATGCTCTGATCCTGGGCTATGCAGACGATGGGCAGGGTCTTGTTGCCCTGGACTGCTTCTCCAGAATGAAAGAGAAGTGCAGATGTGCACCCAATCGTGTGACTTATCTTGCTGCCTTCAAGGCCTGCACGTCACTAGCAGCAGATGGAGATGAGACTTGTAAGAAAAGGTGTCTGGAACGAGGTAGAGAAATACATTTGGAGATTGGTTGCCATATGAGTCAGTCCGTGCAGAACACGCTCATAAACATGTATGCCAAGTGTGGCAGCATGATAGACGCTAGAAGCGTGTTTGACAGTATCCAGGAGCCGGACGTGGTGTCCTGGACTGCTGTAATCCTGGGATATGTGGACAATGGCCAGGGTCTTGTTGCCCTGGATTGCTTTTCCACAATGAAAGAGAAGTGCAAATGTGCGCCCAATTATGTGACTTATCTTGCTGCCTTCAAGGCTTGTGGTGCAAGTGGGGCCTTGGCCATTGGACGAAAGTTCCATTCAGAGATAAAGGAGTTTAATAATCATGTAATAATATCTTTAATAGATTTTTATGCAAAATGTGGAAGCATGGAAGAGGCTCATAAGGTATTTGATTTGCACTCACAAGTAAGGGATGTATCAACGTGGAATGCACTCTTAGTAGGTTATAGTAGGTTTGGGAATACTAATTCTGTTTTCAGCCTTTTTAAAGCAATGCAAGATCAAGATTTTCAACCAGATGTTATCACATTTTTGTGCATGCTTGGATGTTGTAACCATGCAGGTTTGATAGAAAAGGCATGGGAATACTTTGAGTTAATGCATACGCATTATGAACTCACCCCTACTGTGATGCATTATACTTGCATGGTTGATCTTTTAGGCCGTATAAATAAGTTAGATGAGGCTGTTATTTTATTACAAAAAATGCCTTGCAATCCTGATGTAGTATATGGATAACACTTTTGAGTGCTTGTCGTAAATGGAAAAATGTTGAAATAGGAAAATAGCTTTTAAGTCTTTGTGAATTTGGATAAAAAAACAGCATCTGCTTATATACTTATGGCTGAAATATATGGTAAAAGGGTATGTGGGAGGAGCAAGAAAGAGTGTTGGAAATAAGTATGAAATTTGTGCTTGGAATTTACATGGGCAAGTTTTAAATTGGAGAAAATTGTTAGATTTATCGTTAGAGAGGAAGATTCTGCATATGTTGAAGATAAATTAAAATAATTTTTCAAACACATGCATACAACATGAGCATAGTGAGAAGTATGTGTTATTTATGGCATCTTAAATACACTTTATAAAAAGATTATTAGAGTTGTTAAAAATATAAGAATGTATAATGATTGTTATGGGTCGATTAAAATGATTTCTAAGCTCTCTAAGAAAGTTATAATAATAATATATGAAAATCAATTCTATGTTATAAAAATGGCAATTATTCATGTGGAAATTATTAGTGATAAAAATTTAAAATTATAAGGTTAAAAAATAATTAATAAACTTATCCATCACACCATATAGAAATCCTATATCTCCTACACAATTGGGTTGGGTGACCTATTAGAGTGGGGTGGCCTATCGTGGACAATCTGCTCTGCGTGTACACTACTGGGTTGGGTGACCTATTAGAGTGGGGTGGCCTATCGTGGAGTCTAGGAGCAGATTATAACGGTTGTATCAGAGATAAGCTCTTAGCTTGGGCTAAGTATGTGATGGCTTAGTTGGGGCTATGGGAGTGATCTCGGGCCAGGTTCATGTTACCTAGTTCTTGAGGGTTCATTGAGGGGTTCTAGAGTTGGCATTTAGGAGCCACGTTTGTGACACTTGGTGCAACTCTCAAATCTAAGGGCTATGACATAATAGCCCACATCGTGGAAGGTAGAGTCACATGGAGATGTGACACTAGACTAGACGTCACACAATACAACACCCAAGGCACTCCCTTTGGGGTTCTGTCATGGGTTTATCGCCAAGGGGTTGGATACTTTAGCAAACAGACATGCTTGTGCTCGCACTAAGGTGTTAAGCCTTGGGCATTTGCTCAAGAGAGGTTAGGTCTCGTAACTAGGTGTGCTTAGGCACATTTGGTCTAGGGGAGTGTTCTCCTTGGAATCCAGGGGTTGAACAACCTAAGCTTGTTAGTAGGAGCCTTTTCATGAAGCACTTAAGGTCATGTACTTAGGGTTATCCAGACTTAGCCTTAGGGAGTTTGCTTAGTAGAACACTCGTGTCCTCATTAAGTATTAACCATAGGTCTAGGGTATGACTTGGCCACTCAAACCCTTAAGGGTTAGTCGTGGTTCAGGGTACCCCTTGTCGCCCTAAAGGGGTTGTACTCCTGAATGAGGGTGATTCCTTAAGGGGTAAGTGACAATGCCTTGGTTCGTCACGGGGTATGTGTGAGACACATCTCCTTTGTGGGGTTAGGGCATGAGTCTGTCTAGGTCTATCTTAAAGTCTACTTAGTTATCCTCTAGGGTTCAGGGGATGGTCATTCTAGGGGACTTAGGGTAGGACTCTAAGTCTTCTACCTAATTGAACCGCTGAGTTAGACTCTTAAGACATTTTTGGTACGGCATTTGTGAGGCATCCTATTTGCATTTACCTCCAAAATTCTTTAGTATCTCTATGGCTATCATAATGTGAGAACATGTTTTAACCAAGCAAGTGTTCCTAGGTGAGCGCTCCATCCAATCACTCATCCCTCCGACGATAGAACGTGGTCTTCGGAATCCTGTATGTCACAACCTTTCCCTCTCCCCTTATGCCAACTAGGCAAAGGGTCAATTGGTGTTTATGAGAGGGCCCCTAGTTGTGATGACCCGTGTCTACTTGGGTCTTTTGCCTACATATTCCACAATCTTTACCCAGGTAGTCAACCCACTAGATTAAAACTATGACAATCTCCACCCATTTGAGAAAGTGGATGCCCTCATCCACAGACTCAAGGGTTGCTACTCATGCCCTTCCTCCTAAAAGGTGCAACTAGAGGCGTTTCTACTCACGCTTGGCTCTACTTACACTTGACTCGCATCACATGTCAATCGGGCCAAGGCGATTATAGAGCCGCTGTCAAGCCACGATCCAGGAACCAGGAAGTGAGTAGGATTCCAGAACAGGAAGGCTTGACTCAGGAACAGGATAGAGAGCAGGATAGGAACTAGGAACTCAGGAAGAGACTGGAACGGATAGGATCCGGAGAGACAGGAACAGGATAGGATCCGGGAGCAGACAGGAAGGAGGACAGGATCCAGGAACAAGACAGGACAGGAGGATCCAGGAGCAGACAAGAGCAGGAGGCAAAGGAGCAAGAAGACAAGAACAAGACAAGAACAAGAATGATCGTAGAATGACTGGTGTTGATAGTAACTGATTGTACAACAATTAGGTCGGAGCTTTTATGCTCACAACTCCAAGCTAATCTAGTCATGAGTCTAATCTAGTCATGAGCTAAGAATAGTGTCCCTTATCCTCTAGGCATATCCTGTAGCATATCCTTAGGCATATCCTATAGGAATATCCTATAGGTATATCCTGTAGGAATATCCTGCAGGCATATCCTGTAACCCGTATCCTGTATCCGAAATCCTGCATCCTGTATCCTGTATCCGGAAACCTGTATCCTGTATCGGGTTGTGACAGCACCTCCTCCCTAAGGACGAGTTCCACGAGTCTTAGGACCTGGTTTAGCAGGATAATGCCGATGGAAGGCAGCAACTTTGGAAGAAGCATGGAGTAAGTTGGATGCAGGTTCCCAAGTGCGATCGGTAGGCAAATAACCTTTCCAATCCACCAAGTATTGAAGTTGGCGGCGATGAAGACGAGAATCAAGGATGGCTGCAACTTCGTACTCAGGTTCACCAGCAATGACCACAGGAGGGGGAGGAGAAGAAGCACGACCAGGAAGAGAAGAAGGATGATACGGCTCCAACAAGGAGGTGTGAAACACAGGATGAAGTTTCACCGTGGATGGTAACTCGAGTCGGAAAGCTACAGGATTTACCTCCGCCACGATCCTGTAAGGGCCCAATCGTTGAAAATCCAACTTAGAAGAAGGCCTGTTGGTGCGAATGTGTCGACGAAGAAGCCACACGAGATCACCAATCTTGTATGCAGGTGCCGGCTGACGGTGAGCATCAGCATGATGCTTGTACCGTTCCTGTGCCTGCTGAAGATGAACCTGGAGATCATCCTGTACCTGACGAAGATGCTGGAGACGATCCTGTACTGCAGGAGCGGAAGAAGGAGAAGCAGGAGGAAAGTCAAAACGTGGATGGTGGCCTGTAAGAGCAAAGAAAGGTGTCTGGCCTGTAGATGCGTGAATGGAGTTGTTGTAGGCAAACTCCGCCATAGGAAGAAGGTCCAACCAATTATCCTGTTGGTAACTGATGAAGCAACGAAGATATTGCTCCAAGGTCTGAATTGTGCGTTCTGACTGCCATCAGTTTGCGGGTGATATCCTGAAGAAAGATCCGCTTTAACCTGTAGACTCCGAAGAAGCTCTCGCCAAAACTTGGACATGAATTGTGGACCTCGATCGGAAACAATGCTCTCAGGAAGACCATGATGTCGGAACACCTCACGGATCACCAACTCGGCAGTTGTCTGACCTGTAGCTGTCTTGTTGCAGGGTAGGAAATGAGCCTGCTTGGTGAAACGGTCAACCACCACAAGAACTGCATCGAATCCACGAGAAGGAGGAAGATCTGTGAGGAAATCCATAGAAATGGATCTCCAAGGAGCAGAAGGAACAGGAAGAGGACGAAGAAGACCAGAAGGTGCATGACGAGGCATCTTCGACCTGTTGCAGGTGTCACAACTCCGTACAAACCTTTCCACAAAACCTCGCAACCCAGGCCACCAATAGTTGCGAGTCACCAACTCAACTGTCTTGGCCACACCAAAATGTCCTGTAGCCGGGGTATCATGACAATCCTGTACCACACGAGTCCTGCAAACACCAACAGGAACGTACAGGAGACCTTCCCGGTACAGGAGTCCATCCTGTATGGTGAACAGGTTGTAGTCTGGACGGGAACTGGAGGAAGAGGAACTTGCAACGTCAGGATGAATGTGTGAGAACACATTCTTTGCCAAGTCGTCTGTAGCCAACTGCGAACGGACGTCCTGTAGGAGAGTTGAATTTGCTGGAGCCTGATGAACCTGTAGTGCCGCAAGCCGGAATCGATCAGGACCCAACAACACTTGCCTTTGACAGTCAAATGCAGGATCGCCCGGGCTTGGTGCAAGGTAAGAGCGCCTAGACAATGCGTCCGCCTTGCCATTCCGAAAACCGGGCCTGTAGACGATGACGAAGTCAAAACGTGATAGGAACTCCGCCCACCTAGCCTGTCGCCGACTGAGAACTCGAGCCGTTTGAAAGTACTCCAGGTTCTTGTGATCCGTAAGAACTTGTACAGGATGTGCAGCACCTTCCAGGAAATGCCGCCACTCCTCAAACGAATCCACAATGGCCTTGAGTTCCTTGTCATGAATCTCGTAATTGATCTCCGCCGAAAGGAATTACGAGAGTGAAAAGCTACAGGATGAAGCAACTTGTCCTCTCCAACTTGCGATAGGACGGATCCTACTGCAAAATCCGAGGCATCTGCTTCAACGAAGAAAGGACGAGAAGGATCAGGATGTGCTAAAATCGGAGCTGTCGTGAAGGTGTCCTTGAGTGTTGTGAATGCATGTTCCGCCTTGTCGGACCAAGAGAAAACCTCTGTGCGCTTGGTGAGTTCCGTGAGTGGAAGTACACGCTTGGAGAAGTCCTGTATGAATCGCCTGTAGAAGTTTGCAAAGCCAAGGAAACATTGTACATCTCGTACAGACTTGGGCCTCTCCCACTCCACGATGGTCTTCACCTTGTGCATGTCCATGGAAACGCCAGCAGGAGAGACGATGTAGCCCAAGAACTCCACAGAATCCCTATCGAAAAAACACTTCTCCAACTTCGCATACAGCCATGCTCACGAAGCCGCTGTAGAACCAACCGTACATGCTTGTCATGTGCCGCCTGGTCCTTGGAGAAAATCAAAATGTCGTCGAGGTAGATCACCACAAACTGGTCCAAGAAGTCACGAAAGATGTCGTTCACCATGTGTTGGAACACGGCTGGGGCATTGGTAAGGCCGAAAGGCATCACCGTGTACTCGAAGTGTCCATACCTTGTACGAAAGGCAGTCTTCCACTCATCGCCGGGACGAATCCGTACAAGGTTGTAGGCCCCTCGTAAGTCGATCTTCGTGAACACCTTTGCTCCTCGCAGCCGATCGAGAAGTTCCGGGATCAATGGCAACGGGTACCGATTCCGAATGGTTTGATTCAAACCCCTGTAGTCCACAACCAAACGTAAGCTCCCATCCTTCTTCTTGACAAAGAAGATAGGCGCTCCTGCAGGGGACTTTGAGTGACGAATGAAGCCGGATGCCAAGTTGTCCTCGATGTACTGGCGAAGAACCTCCAACTCTGTGGGTGACAATGCGTAAATCGGTCCGAACGGTGGGTCTTTCCTTCTGCAAGATCAATAGGACAGTCGTAGGACCTGTGAACAGGAAGAACTGTAGCCTTGTGCTTGTCAAAAACGTCCTTAAAGTCGTGGTACTTGGATGGTAGAGAAGAAGGAGGAGAAGGAGAAGGAGTAGGCGAAGGAGATTGAAAAACAGGAGAGTCAGACACAGGAAAGGTAGAAGAGGACGTAGGAGTTACTTGAAAGGCAAAAAGGTGGAAAGGAGCAGGATCAGTGGTAAGTTCATGCATGGTAGTGGTAAGAACTCGGAGAGGAGAAGGAGGGAGCTGTGATGAAAAAGAGGAAGGATCTTGGGGGGTGGAACAGAGCAGAGTAACAAAAGGAGGCAGGATTGGGAGAAACCTGTGTGGATGTTGACGAGTGTACAGGATTGGAAGAATCCTGTACAGAAGTCCGTGGTTGCACAGGAGTGAGGGAAGCCTGTGAGTGTGCTGACGAACCAACAGGAGGTGGATCCTGTTGAGGAGGAACCTTCGACACTGATACAGGATTGGAAGAACCCTGTACAGGAATCCGCAAACTTACAGGAGTGGAGAGAACCTGCGGATGTGCTGAGGAACTGACATGAGGTGAATCCTGTCGAGGAAGAGTCTTCAACACTGGTACAGGAACAGGCACGGTCAATCCTGTAGCTTGTACTGCCTCAGACACCAAGGATGTATCCTGCACGCAGGAAGGTACAGGATTGATCCTGGCTGCTGGAGAGGAAAACGTGAGCGTCCTAGACCTCCAGTCGATCTGCGGATTTGCAACAACGAACCATGGCATGCCAAAAATGATGGGAGTCGACCGAGTCTTGATCAAGTTGAAGGAAATCGAACAGTTGAATGCACCATGACTGCAAGAGAGAGGTGTGGTAGCGTGGGTAACTGCGCCAGAAGCAATCAAACGACCATCGGCCACCTCTACAGGAACTGCACGCTTCAACTTCACCACCGGAATGCCATGCTGAGCTGCAAAAGTGTCATCCATGAAACATGCATTTGCACCAGTGTCTAACAGGGCAAACTCCTTGAGCTCTCGGTTATTGAGGCGAATGTGTACAGGAAACTTGAGTGATGGAATGGTATGAGCAGCACCAATGGAGCCTGCACCTACGTCCAACTTCGCGGCTCCTAGACGAAGTGGACATTGAAGTTTTCCGACTGAACTTCAGCTTCGGCTTCACGCGTCTTGAACTTCTGGCTTTATTAGGACATTTCCGCCACCTTGTGTCCTGCTGCACCACAATACAAGCATAGGTTCTCACCCCGTCGACGTTGCTTCTCAGCAGTTGAAAGTGGGCCACGCTTGGAATTGTTAACCTCCATAGGAACTGCTCCAGAAGGTGTCGTAGGAACATGTGCTACGGCTACAGGATTGGCTGGCAGGAACTGCTGACGGAATTTTTCCTGACGGCGCTCGAACAAACGGTTGTCGCAGCGAACGGCCTGTTGCATGATCTCCGCTAACGTTTGAGCATCCGGTAACGTAAGGAGAAGGTCCTTCACGTCGTCCCTCAGCCCAAAACGGAAATGTTCGATCAATGCAGTCTCGTCCCATGGAATGTTCGTGCACAATTGCTGGAATTCGGATGCATAAACGGAAGCTGGTCTGGATCCTTGTGTGAGCCTCCGTAACTTGTGCATGCAGAACGGTACTTATCAGGATCTCCAAAGCAGGCTTCAAAGGCAGCCACGAAACCTTCAAAGTCTTCCATCAATGGGTCGTCACGCTCGGTTGCATGCGGATCAAGAGCCGAATCTGATTCAGGAAACCTTAGAAATCGGCACGGTTGCCACTGAACTTCTCTGGCATGCTGATCTTCGGCTCCGGAGAAAAGTTCGATGAAGAAGGAACCACCGATGCCTGAGAGAGAGCCTGCGCAGCAGCCTTGGAGGATGCATCAGCAGCTGCATGTGCCGCATGGGTGGAGCCTTGCAAATCGGTGACCACTTGGCGCAAAGTGGCCAGCTCATGGAGCAACATTTGGTGCTCGCGTTGGAAGTGCTCAAAATCAGCCATGATCTTATGAAAGAAAGAAAGGAGAAAAACGAAGGAAAAGAATCAAGGAAAAAAAAGTAGCTAGGAAACGAAGAGCTATGAAAGCAGTTACTATCAAACTGTCAAGCCACGATCCAGGAACCAGGAAGTGAGTAGGATTCCGAGAACAGGAAGGCTTGACTCAGGAACAGGACAGAGAGCAGGATAGGAACTAGGAACTCAGGAGCAAGACTGGAATCGGATAGGATCCGGGAGAGACAGGAACATGATAGGATCCGGGAGCCAGACAGGAAGGTGTAGGACAGGATCCAGGAACAAGACAGGAGCAGGATAGGATCTAGGAGCGAGACAAGAGCAGGAGGCAAAGGAGCAAGACAAGACAAGAACAAGACAAGAACAAGACAAGAACAAGAATGATCATAGAATGATTGGTGTTGATAGTAACTGATTGTACAACAATTAGGTTGGAGCTTTTATGCTCACAACTCCAAGCTAATCTAGTCATGAGTCTAATCTAGTCATGAGCTAAGAATAGTGTCCCTTATCCTCTAGGCATATCCTGTAGCATATCCTCTAGGCATATCCTATAGGAATATCCTATAGGTATATCCTATAGGAATATCCTGCAGGCATATCCTGTAACCCGTATCCTGTATCCTGTATTCGGAAACCTGTATCCTGCATCGGGTTGTGACAGCCGCTTGGCTGTGCACATGTGATCGAGGGTTTAGTTAGGCAAGAACAAGTGCGCCAACCTTAGTGGCGTGAACTTTACTCAAAGTTCATCTCCTGATGAGAATCAAACCCGGGACTGAGGGGTTTAGTTAGGCAAGAACAAGTGTGCCAACCTTAGTGGCGTGAACTTTACTCAAAGTTCATCTCCTGATGAGAATCAAACCCAGGACCGCTCCGATACCAAATGTCACAACCTTTCCCTCTCCCCTTATGCCAACTAGGCAAAGGGCCAATTGGTGTTTATGAGAGGCCCTGGTTATGCTTGGGTTTTGCCACATATCCTATATATCCCACAATCTTTACCCAGGTAATCAACTCACTAGTAAAATTATGACACTATATATGATGTACCAAGCTTTGAAGCAGATGGCCAACCTTATTAAATACATGGATGTACTCTAATAACATGTGTCCAAGGCCATTCCATTAATATACCTAGTTAGTGTAGCATATACAAACTCATACATTTGTTTTTGGGTGAGCTTATGAAAGACCTGTCTATATTGGGTAATTTCATTCTGGTTCACCATCTAACAACACTTTTTCTTACAACAGTCAATTGTGAAAATGTTAGCAACACTTGCCGAAGATGTGGGATCCATCTTGATCCTCTTGTCGGAACTTGCTGGGGTTGATTTATAGCTCATGAATCTCCTTTTTCTTATCATAAGACCAATGTAAGAAACCTTTCAAACATGGTTGCCCTTCCGAGTTGTTACTATTGTAATCTAACCTTGGAAATGTTGAACCATCTAGCCGTTTTTATTCGCCACCTCATGGAGGGATCCAAAATGCAAGGTGTCATTAGGTGAAACCTTTGTCACAACTACACTCACGAAGTAGGTCCATAGTTTCTCTTCTGATAGCTTCCATTGCATTAACAATTGAGATGATGCCCTTCCAACCTCGGTCTCATGAAAAAAGAGAATCACTTCATCCTCATAACAGGCAAGCCATCATCTTGTGAACTCATATTAATATTTGTTTGTGACCCTGCATTCTTTGTGTCAACTTTGACTTCTTCCACATTTTAAAATATAGGAAAACCCTTTTCAAATTCCATTCCATGAATCTCAACATGCTTGTAAATGGTATTTACCCAAATGTACACACAAGACCCTTGGGCAATATTATGACATGACACATTATCATCTCAAAGAAAAAAAATGTTATAAATGAAACCCAAATTTGGATTTGAGTGGAAATTAAAAGCGTTTTGAAATTTACATGTTATATTGATAATACTTATGTTAAAATTTCAAATTTCTAACATTTTGAATAACAAAAAAATTTAAGATGGGTTAACATAAGTGATTAACTCTTTAACAGTATTACACACAATTTTAATACTTTTTAAAATTTTATTTAATGCAAGCAAGTGATTCAAACTGTATATAATTATATGAAATTCAAATAATTATTCTACATTTGTTTATAATGGATCTTATTAATTATTTTCTTATTATCCTAAGAATACTTCAATATAAACCTTATTATCAATATTAAATTAGTATATATTATTATAGCTTTATATAACTATATAATAAATAATATGATATATTATTATGTATCATTTAAAATATGTTTATAATGTGTATTATTAATATTACTTTCACTTTATTTCAATGTTTTTTAATACACATATATAAATACAATACAAATTTACATATATATACACACATATGAACACGAGCATTTACACATAAACAACATAAAACATTCATACACAGTATATGCACACATAAAACATTCATACACAGTATATGCACACACATAATACAATAGACTATCACAAATCAAATCCAAAGACGCACACACATACAGGCACATCACAAACACATATTAGACATTTAAAAACAACTACACAGTATAATATTTGGACTTCCACATGCATTAAAAAACATCCATAAAGACACATGCACACATATACACACCCTATAAGTGAATCACGATTAGGGTTTAGCATCTAGTTTTGTGTTTAGGGTTTAGGATTTAAATTTCAAATAAACATTTATAAACTTCCACATGCACACAAACATGTATTAAAAAATATTCAATTGTTAAAAACATTCAACTGTGGGACTTAGCATTTAGGGTTTAAACCCTAAACCAACGTCCAAACTGAACATTTATATAAGGTGTAGGATTTAAACATTCATCGATGAGATATATATATATACACTGGTTTAGTCGAGAGGCTAGGGTATATTGATTTAAATTATAAATCAAATAATGCTTTATTGCTTCTTTTTGGAAAGAATTATATTAAAACCCATGTATGATAGATTTATATATCACCAAAATAAATAAAGTATAGAATTGATTGAGCACTTATTTAGTTTATATATCACCATAAATAAATAAAGTATAGAATCGATTGATCACTTATTTATGTGGACATAACGAGAGTTTCAAGATTTTTACCATTGTTAAAATATAAGAAACTTCTTATAATAATTAATCACTTTTTTCTAATAATTCAATACTTTTAGAAGAAAAGAAATAATACTCTTCTAGTTTTCCTCCAAAATGTTTATTATTACTATACATATTCTATTTTATAAAACATTGTCATTAATATAAGTTTATTACCATTATATTTAATATTTTTAATAAAACTTAAATTATCTATTTTTAATAAAACTTCAAAAGACGTAAGTGTCTTTTTGGTCGTTCTTATTAAAGCGAGAGGGACAAAACACAAACAATTAAAATTTATGATAAAAACACTTTATTTAATAATAATTTTATAAATCATTTTAGATACCGTTCAAAATCTTCTTTATCATAATAATTATTAAGAAAGATTTACTTAAAGATACATATAGGAGGTACTTCATTTTCTAGCGATCGTACCACATGCGCACAGATGTGTTCAAGATAGATATACAATGTATATATGAGATACACATACCTTGGAAGTATGCAAGTGGCTATGCATGCCGATAGAAGATATCATGTGTATGAATATGTATTAAACATAGATACACAAACCATATTTATCCATATATATGTAGTTAAAGGAGATACACTCCAAAACTATTCGTCGTTTAACACATAATGTATACAATTGTTTATCTTATTAGATGATTTCCATACTTATATATGTGTATATATCTCCTCTAAGCATGTATACTGACTGAATTATACTTCTAAATTATAATTGTATCGACTATTACACTCCTGTATGCCATCTTATTATGTTTACATGTATGATGTATGTGTGTCTAATATTATATATATATATATAATACTCATTTTCTTATTAAGCACTAATGATGTTTTATGGAAATATTACACACTATATTACACGTACCTTAGGTTTAGGAACAGAGTGCATATTGGGTATGGCGTGCTTAACAGGATTCACAACTCTCTTGCCCAGTAAGTGCATAAGTGCCTTCTGTCCGTTACCACAACACAGTCGAATTAATCTCACATTGCCCTCAACTGTAATCGCTCCACGTCTTTTCGTCACACAGCAGCAATCCAGGTGTGTGTATACATGTATGTGTATTCAATTTTATATATATTTTATACATATATCCACGTATTATTTAACTGTGTATATATGATAGAAAGAGATAAACAAGAAGAAAGCCACGTGGAAGATTTGACACTTCCAGAGGATTGGACAACCGCTTCTGCGGCTGCTCAGGTTTACATTATATGCATTTGTCAATATACACATGTATTACACACATATATAGATAGATATAGAGAGAGACAACTAAATATATTTTCAGGAAGCAGAGTGGTTAAGGATAACTTACACAAATGGTTGGACAACGAGTACTGTCCAGAAGCAGCCAATGTTGAGATCAGTAAGAGGTGTGCGAGTGTTTATTACCTGTGTCTAGTTGAGAAAGAGCTGGATCCTGGAAATATTCTCATGCGTATGGTAGACAACCTGCAGACATTCTCCTTCAAGGAGAGCTTTCATGGAGCCTTCTCTTCTGCAAATGCTGCCATTGACCTCATTCTCAACCGTGTTAACCAGTCACAGTTATCATGAGATTATGTTAATACTATATATATATGCATAAACGCCATAGAGAATGTATGTGTATAAATACACAAGATGGTAGACGGCTTAGAGAGAAAGAGAGCTGTAAACTCTCAAACCTTAGGTTCATACAAAATAATAACATGTAGAGTAACACTTCTCTTAATAAACTTACGTTGACAAGTAGAAAGTTCTTGAATGCACGGTCCACAGTCTCCACATAGCTTTCACAGTGGCTTCTCTCACCTGTACCACACACATGTAGAGATAGAAGTGGGTGCGTATACTTTATATAATGATTTGTAATGAGTGTCCAACCGATGAAGCAACTCTCATACACGTACACACAGCATATGCACATGTCTACCTGATCAGCCCTCAGCGCGGCGCTGTTCTAGTATTGAGAGAAGATTAAAAGCAGAACCCCCGAGATTAACTCCTCGCACAGTTCCCCGTGAGCAACCTTTATTCTATGGCATAGCAGCAAAATCGCGTCCCACAAAGCTGTCCGTCCCTGTAAAAGATATCATACATGCATGCACTCATATGCAAGGACAACTTACAATAGCATAATTAGATAGCGTACATCGCAAAACTGTGTGAGTGCATACTATCGAGCCGGCAGAAAATTATGTGTTATATTATATTGCTTGTAGGTGCCGCTACTTCTTATTCGCATAGACATTTACATAATGTATAGTAAATGCCGCAGACACACACGCACGGATACCTGAAGTGAGAACTGCAGCCGCTTATCCCAGTAGAGAGCAAATATTGGAGGGCTTTGCTTACCCACAGCCAAACACAAGCACCAGCATGTAAAACCGGGGGAGCACCTAAACACCAGAATACATTTAAACACGGCTTCGATACACTAATATATATTAGATATATAGATATATATTGTTGTAGGCATATGCATCTATTGTCAAAGTTATATAAACACACATATACCTGAGAGTACAGCGATGTATTTTTCAGGAAACCTTTCTTTCTGAGGAAGGTTGGCAATGAAAAGGGGATTATTCCCCGACTGTGTGCTGGGATGGGATATAGGATCAACGTGTAGCATCCACTGTGGGTGCTCAAGCAACGCACAAAACAGATAAACCAACAGATGGGCATCTGTTGGCAGCTCCAATGTCCATCGCTTTGTTGTCTTATCATATACCTCGCCTGTTCCCGCAAA
This sequence comes from Selaginella tamariscina, assembly GCA_003024785.1. NCBI lineage: Eukaryota > Viridiplantae > Streptophyta > Lycopodiopsida > Selaginellales > Selaginellaceae > Selaginella > Selaginella tamariscina. The sequence goes on from PUQB01000357.1 coordinate 147,553, forward strand.
CTCGTAGTTCCTGACACACGTACCTTCTGCCAACTCTATAAAAGAATAAACATCCGTTAAACCTACCTAATTATAATACATACAGCTCAAATTACACATATGATTGCATAAGCTTACCTCTTAAACGCTGCACAGTATAATCAGCTCTTACACTACTTTGTGGAAGTAGTCCCTTTACCCATTCACCTTAACAAGAGCATGTAACCTTTGATGCTCAGTAACAGCGTCCAGACATTCCTGCAGTGCAGGATTCACCTCTTGGTTCGGGATTCTAAGCCCAAAGATCGATGGTGCTGCACAGAATCAACGTTAGAAATATTAAAAAATGTTTTTTTGCATATGCCCAACGTATGTGTGTGTGTATGTGTGAAAATTATATAGACAAGTATGTATATATGTATGACGTATGTGTATATAGGTTTGTATTACTCGAAGATGCATTCTTAGCATTGACGAGAAAAGCACGGAATTGATGAATAAGAGCGTCTTCGTCTGGAGCAAATGTGGTAAGCCATTCTTGTGAAGACCCCTCGACGGCTTGCGTCGGATGATTACGTTTACCACCTATAGGACTTATTACCAAAGAATATCCCAATTTTGCCGCCGTTTCCATCACCTATATATCCAGATCACTAAACTGTTTCTGTCTGATGATAAACATGCCTATGTATGCGATACAATATACACATGTATACTAACAATTTTACACAATACATGGTATAATGCTTACTTGAAACTTTGGGACTTACTAAGCAAGGAGTTAAGATGTGAATGTATATAAGTATGTACGCATCACCTGTAGATGACTTCTGTCGATTTTATGCAAAAGAGGGACGAGAAGAACGTCAGAAAACCACTGCCTAAGACCTGGGATCAAAGTATACCGAATCAATAATGTACTATAGCGTATTTATGTATGCTTGTGTGTCCGTGCGTGTATATAGAAGTATACCGCACACATAAATTAAAACATACCGTCTCTCCAGTGTTCAATATCTGGCCAGATTCCCAGCTTACGGAAACCATCGATTCCCTGCTCTAAACTGAACGGAGCTGGAAGATCACCTTCTGCCTTCTTCGGAGAAACTCCTGACTTTTGACCACCTTATAAATACAGGCTTAAGTTTAGATTACGTGTCTATGCATTACCAACGAGCTCGCCTATACACAAACACACACACAACACACCACTGGGAGACACCCTCAGAGCTCGAACAGGTGTATTTCCTGGAGAATGAGGAGTTGTAACATTTGGACTTGCTGCAGATGCAACTACACGTATTGGAGATGGTGAAATGGCTCCCTGGGGTGTTGTAGGCGGTTTTCCAGCAGATTCCGACATCTTGTGGTTGACCTTGTTATATTTAGCACATGATTAGTCATGCTAAACTCATGTCTTACTTACAAATACAAAGATGTCATTATCATTTTACTCACCTCTGAAAGGAAGTTCTCGAGTTGTTCCTGGTTATGAATTTCATCCCTCTTGAACTTGAACCCCCATTCGTGGTCTGGTGAAGAGCCCGTCATGGGAGTGTGGGGAAACGTACTAACCTGAACAGGCAAGCAAACATACATACATACATACATACATACATATATATATATATATATATATAATATATATATTTACTAAACTAACCTGGACAGGAGTTGTAGGAGAAGCTGCACCAGCTTTGGGGCTTTTGAACAATGAAGAATGCAGAGGAAACATCACGTTTGGAGATGCTCTGGACGGGGATTGCTTAGGAGGCTTTGGAGGCGGTGTGATTTTAGCATTTTTCTGTCCGATGAGCTTTTGCTGCCTGGGTGTGAGTGAAGATGCCCCTGCGGATGTTTTGAAGACGTCTTCGAAGGTTTCTGTTAATAGGATTGCTTTAATCAGCGCTAGAACCAATCCCGCAAAAACCAGCGTGAAAATTCCTTGATAGACGCGCACTACTATTTCTGCCATGTAAAGAGAAGTTACTACTAAAAACGAACATGTCTCCCCTCTCTCACACACAAGCACACGCACGTGCACGCCCGCAAGCATGCACGCACTGACGCCAGTGCATTTTTGTTAATATAAATGTTACGTTGTATATGATATCATTTCGAACCTAATATACTACAAAACTTACTTGCCAATAGATAGTTCAACATAAGTACTCTCATGGTTTCCCGAATAGTCCCTTTTCTGAAAGAAGGAGATACTGAGAAAAACTGTAACACACACACATGTCTAAACTATATATGTTTCTATTAGACGAACCTGTATGAAATGGAGAGCAGATATCCGCATAGGATAAGTAATATACGCAGCGGATGATCGTCCAGGACGAGGTTCTTCGTGGCGCTGTCAAAGCCGAGGAGATTTCTGCATTCTGATACACGCCAAACCTGCTCGGGCTGCGAATCGGCGACGATCTCCCGGCAGTGCCTTTCTCCGCCATAGCAAAACCCTCTCAAGAACCCTAAAACAGGACAATCTGACCGTTGTAAAAAATAAAAAAACCTTTAAATTTCAAACAACCCTAAATTTCATGTCCATATTATTTTCAAATACATATAAGGGACATGTATAAAGAAAGATATATATATATATATATATTGCAGGTTTAGTATAAAGTAGTGTATCGTATATGCATGTGTACATTAGTAGTATGTCAATACACATGCATAATGAACAATGGTACCCTTTAAGTGATTAGCTATTGTTTTTGAAAAAATAACGTATTCAACGGGAATAGAAACCGGGCCAAGCTGGATTTTATATAAAAAAATTTACTATTGATTAATTAATAACAATGTATATTAATGTCGATGAAGCGAGAGAGAAAAAATTCAATTTTATTTATTGTTTTTTGAATTTCAAATGCATACGATATAGCTGAGATTGTATTTTGTTATTAGTTAAAACTAGTTTATAGATATTTATTAATTTAGAGATTTGTTAGGATGTCCATTATTTTCAATTAATTAATTAATTGGAAGGGGTGGTTAATGTAAAAAGAAAGTGGTGGTTCTCATTTAAATTAATATATGCTATTATTATTTTGATACGTTGATGATACAACAACATTGAAATGGTTAAAAAAGTTATTGTGAAGAGTTTAAATTAAAAATAAATGTTTAATACTAGGTTAAGGCATGGAATAATTATGTAAATTATAAACATTTAAAAATCACTAGAATATATATTTTACATAATTAATAATTGAAGCATTGTTGAAAACATATTTCGAGTGATGCCTTTTAAGCTTATAAATAAGGGGTATCAATGCACCATGTTATGGTGTACTTGGTACACGGGGAACTTTGACTACAAACTCCGTCCTTACTGGCTGAGTTTTCAATAAACTCAAACGCGGGAAACGACTTCTACGACCTGAGTGCTTGGACGGATTTCAGTTGGACCGTGGGATGAAGATCGAGGGTGCAGATCCTGTGGTCAGCTGCAGCGCAAGCAGGAGCATATGCCCTGGTGAGAATATTCAAGGCAGCGCGTGCGTGAGCCCCAATAGAGACGACCCCAACACAAGAGCGATTGAGCGTTTTCGAGGCGACGCATACAGTTGGTTTAAGGATGATACAGCTACACACGGCACGCCCACTGGCAAGACTTGAAGTGCCTTTAAATATCTTTAATTTATGATTATTATTAATTGTCTTTTTTAATAAAAATATGTCAACACTCTATACACACACACAGTATGTCCCATAAGGACATACTTATACACTGCATATGCATACTACCACGGAACTCCGACTGGGAGCGGTTTAACGTTTAATTTATTATTATTATAAGTATTTGTCCTTTTTTTATATAAAAATATATTTTTCAAGTCAAAGTAAAACATCCACACATATATGAGAATGTATATATGTGTTCACTGCGTGCGCGTTGACACGTGTATTTCTATGTATGCACACATACGCTCGTATATACACACATTATACATACATGTGTGCATGTTTCTATATATGATATTCAACACACATACAGAGACACGTACAGGGTTAAGATTCTTCATCTTTATAAAGAGCATCGTGCTTTTGTCTTGTCCTTTCTTCATTCACTTAATCGTTTCAGTCATTTTATAATTAACTCACTTAAAAGTAAAGCTCTTGTCTTTAGTGCAGTATCCATTGCGTGCCTGTCCTTCGTTTAGGTTTATATAATATATATTATGATTATTTATTAAAATTAATTCAATATATTATAAAGTAGCATACGATATGCACGTGTGTGTATATTGCATAGAGTATACACACATGGCTGGTGACCTGGCTTCCCTTGTGTCAATGCCACATGTTGAATTAAAGTTTTGCGGTAAATATAAAACATCTTCAATATGTAAATTACGTACTTTTTTCATTAGTGGAGGTGCTGGACACATTTTCCTTTTGATATTATTTTTTAAAGTTGTATTCATTTGTGTCTTTTTAGTAGTTCTCAAGCGATAGAATGAATTAACCTTAGTAGAATAACGTGCACCAGATTAATTACTTTACAAGAATGTTTGATAATGCTAGGTTTGAATGATATTTTTTAATAACTATATGCAACTTGACTGAACTTGAACATTTTAGTATCAGATTCGATGATTAGTTTAATAAATAAATCTTAATATGCAAAAACTAATCAAATTCAATATGTTATGCCCAATTATGCAACCTTAATTAATTAAATTTATTCATGCTCTTTGTCTTACAACATTGGAAAATGCTTTTATATTACCTAAACATTTTAAGTTAATAAATGGTGACAATTAAAGTTCACTCGATTGTCTACTTCTCATGTTCATTATGTTGTTCTGATGGAGATTAATATTATAACATATGTGCTAATGCATCCATCTTTCTAAAGTTGTTCTCACACTCAAAGGTATAACCCATAATCAACTTCATGAGCAACAATTACTTAATGCTATTACTCTTACATATGTTCTTATTTATGAAAGTAAAATCAACATAATTATGATAGAATCAATAAGAACAATGCAAATCGACATAATTAGGTTCATTGTTAAACCAAAAAATATACATAGTGCACATGTAATCCTATTCAGATTGGTAGCCACCACACTTAAGTTGGTGACCATGTCTATCATAAGATATTCTTATAGTTGTTGTGGCCTTGAACAATGAGGGTGCTAATGATAACACCTCAATTTCAAGAGAATATGTTATAAAATAAGTAACCATATGAAGGATAGAGAGATTTATGTGATGGAAACTTCACTTCTATGTTTATTTTAATATGCATATTAGAGGTTGTAAGTTTTACCTAGTCATTCAATTTTGATGTTTTCTGCATAAGTGTGTGGCATTTTAATGATTGTGTTGGTTGATATTAATTATAATATGCCTTTAACAAATGAATTCTTGGTTCAACAATGTTTTTTACCTTTATACGTGCTGATAATGTTTTGCATATTTTATATGATAATAGACAATTTGTGCAATGTCTTAGTTCACAACATCGACAACATTAATCATGGATGATAATCTTAAATTTGTTTTTGACTTACTTAAGATGGTTATTTATAAGTTTTTGACATTATCTTAAATTATAATTTATTAAAGCAATTTAAAGGAGTTTGTGCATGCCTCACACTACACCATTAGTCCCACTTCTTGGATGGTGTTCATCCCAATAACTTCTTGTATTCAATCCATCGTTGGAATATCATACATAATGTATTAAACAAATGAGTTTGCATATTTGTTTAAGTTTGACTTTTCTTAAAAAGCATGTGTGAAAATTCAACATTGCATATTAATTGGTAATGCAAGGTTTTTAAGTGCCAATTTGAAGACAATCACTGAAAATTTTATTAACAATGTGAATGATTATTATTAATATGACCAACAAACATGTACATCGTCCATCATAGAGTCTGTGAGCATATGAACCACATTTAGTATCAAAACCTAACGATATTAACCTCCTAATAATCAAAAGTGTTTATTTGGAACTTGTCGATTTATTAAATCATTTAGGTTAGAGTAAAAGATTTATCAAATTAAATTTAGCCTTTGGGAATTGGCATATTTTAATTGTTAATAACGATGTTTCAAAAACCACATTTTATACACCTTTTGGTCTTTAAAAATTTTTAATTATGTGTTTGAGTTAACTTCAATTCTAACCACTTTTTAATGGATGATTAAATGAGCTTTCATGTTGATATGCTGAGTATTATTGCCAGCTTTATTAACAATGTTTTGATATTTAAAACTAATTTATGAAAGCATCATTTTTGTGATTTGTGATACAACATATTTTGAATTGGTTTTAAAAAGTTGATTTGTAATTAAAACTTTAAAAATGTGTGTTTAACACCACTTATTTAGGGTATTACATTTTTATAAAGATTTGTAAGTAAATCCAATGAAACTAAGTGTAGTACAAGAGTTTTTCCTTCCTTGTATAATTTAAGAGATTCAACTTTTTATTTGTAAGGTGCAATATTTAGAATAATTCATTAATCACTTGTCTGCTCTTTTTTGGAAATTAGTTTATTCACATGTATATTTCTAATGGACATAAAAGTGTCTGTAAATTTTGATCAATTGAAAGAATTATTAAGGAATTCCTATATACTTTAATATCCAGATTTAATTTAACCTTTTATCTTATGAGTTGACACCTTAGATATGATTGGCATTGGAGGTGTGTTGAATCTGCTGATGCAAACATATTTGATTGATCCTTTCATTTAATATTTAGTGCCTTAATTATATTTATTGAGAACTTTTAATAGCTAAATAGAACTACTCAACCATTAAATGGGAATATCTTATTATTGTTTAAGGTTTTAAGTGTTTTTATGCTTATTTACATGGGAATGAGACATTGTTAGAATATAATTATGTTGCAATTACAATTGGTTGTATCTTTGTTTATATTCTGTATTTTAGTGGGCATATCATGATTCTCTTATAATTAGGGGTCATCTTAATCATCGTGTATTAATAAACTTGGGATTTTAGTATAACACAAGTAATGAGGGTGTTAAAGCTTCTAAGTGTTTCTCACACTTTTGAGTTGATTGCAGCTGATCTTATAAAACATTTCCATGTTCTTCTTAGGAAAATTAATATATTATTGTGGTTTTTAATTACTTAACTCGTTAAGTAAAAGTTAGTGCATTTTTAAATGCAATTACCATTTTCATGTTTAGAACATATACTTATGAAGTATTATGTACTCAAATAAGTGTTAAACACTTCATCTCTTTGTATCATCCACAAATGAATTGTTTAGTAAAATACTTGAATTAAGCATTCAAATGTATGATATTTAAATATATGAACTTTATATATACCAACTGGGATTGGTATTTGAGATTTGCATATGTAATATCAAAACTTGATTGATATCTTTTCATTCAATACATTATATGAATATGACTTGAGATTGCATAATGAGTTTGGGTTACCATCGACTTTACGATAAAACTATATGGTATTATAATTTTAGCATGTTAAAATGAAAAATTGATTTTTATGTTCATCAAGTTAACCAAACCAATTTATCAAATAATAAAGATAATTTTGAAAAAAACTTAAAATACAATATAGCAACTACTTTAAACTAATGTTTTTTGTAATAATGATAAATAAAGGAATATGTATAACTCGAGTTGGGTCTGTTGGAGAAATATAAAACATGAAATATTATGAAGAAGCATAATGAATGTCATAACCTTTCTCTCTCTCCTTAACTTAACTAGGCAAAGGGCCAATTAGTGTTTATAAAAGGGCCTTTGTTCATAATGACCCAGTTACGTTTGAGTCTTTTGCCTACATATTCTACAATTTTTACCTGGGTAGTCTACCCACTAGGTTAGAACTATGACAATGAAGCTTTAACAAATAAAAATAAAATACTATATATAAATAGATTAAAGAAGGAAGTTAAAGACGATATGTGACAATAGAAAGCCAAATATTGATAATCAAGCTTACCACATAGGTGTGTAGAAAATTAATGTTAACGAAATAATTGTACTTGGTGCTTATGTTAATATATGAGAACTACAAACTAAAACATGTCAATTATATGTTGCTAATATGTTTAAGCCTATTCAAAATGATAAATGATTTTATATTGGATAAAATATTCAAGATACTAAGTGACTTCAACTTAGATAGAATGAAGATAATAACTCTAAAACTTAATACAATAAAATGTAAAATATTGAGGATGAAAATTAAAATTAATTAAGAATAAAGAGTGTTCATATAAGAGTACTAAGAATTGTTGTAAGCATACTCAACAACTAGAAGTAAATCCAATCATTTTATTCTTGTTTCAACATCAAAGGTATAGAAGATAGGTATTCATAAACAAAGGGACTCATCACAATGGTATGCATCTCCAAAGCCTGTGATGCACACGATTTCAACAAAAATAATGGAAAAAAAAAAAACAACACAAATATTTAAAATCCCAAACTATTTATAATATGAAGAAAACCAAATGTGCAATACAAATTATGTAAATGTCAGGTTTGAATAAAAGTGAAACTAAACACACTAACAACATGAAATAATTTAAATTTGATACATAAGAACCATCAATTAAATTACAAAATTGTGTGTATTTTGTTTCATTTAAAATTAAATTTATTCACATTAATTCCTACGTCATGTAAATAACTTAATTTCATTATTTATTAATACGATTTGCATTAAATTCTTTAGATAAATTTATTTTTTTACAACATCATTCCAAACCAAGTTGCTTTTTGAATACTTTAGATCTTTGTATTGTACCCTTAACCAATAGAAGACATTTGGCTTTACCTTGGACAATAGACGTTTATTGTGCAATGATTAATCACTAGTAAACCAGTATCAAAGTCCAATTAAACAATCCCATATGGCCATATTGGATAAAGTGACATTTCAATAGGCAACAAATGGAACAAAGAGAAGGGGTGTTTTAACACAATATGAGCAACATGAATGTTAGAGTTTATTACTATTTTGAGTTTATTATTATCATAGTTTTTACTATGACTTTACTTTACTTTGGAGTCGATTATTGTTGTGTTGATAAGTTCTAGATGTAATGAGAAACAGTCTCGCTTAGTATAATTAAGTGTTTACGGGTAGTCTGGCTAACTGTTCCACCTAGCCTACAAACTAGAAGCAATCATGCCATAAGAATTCGCCATCCCAAGCCTCAAGATCGCCACAAAGCACTGAATCACTAAAGAACCTCAAGTGTTGGCATGTCGGCTAGAGCCACCTGAGTAGTTTGATGAACAAAGGTTCATTGGTCAATAGAAATAGAGACAAGACAGCAAATGTTGAAGGACAACTGGGGCACACTCAATACATTTCAAGCAAGATAACAGGTCTGGTGGCAACAAAAAACAACAAAATCAGGAAGTGGAAGTTCACTTGATATATAGAGGTGAAGCTAGACCAATATTCACAATTGCATTTTGATAATTCGTATTATCTTAATTATGTACATCTAACATGCATAATATACATAATATATTGTGAAAGCACACACCACACGCATGTGTGTGTGTACTAACTAGGATGTAAAGGACCATATGAAATCCTGAAGGTGTATGATAATGGCACAATACTATTGGGGTGCAATAGATGGCCTCTCAAACAACAAGTCAACAGAAACCATCTTAAGTCATGCGGAGGACCAAAGGGTCCCCATGCTTAATAGTTCTGAGGGTAAGGGTCGTAGCTGGATATAGGGCATAACTAGTGGTTAACAATCAACTTAACGTTGAAGACCAAATAGACAACTAAGATGCACAAACGAGAAGATTGTGCCGCTCCATTATGGTTTAGTAAGATAAACAATGGACATGGCTAGATGCAAGTTGTAACTAAAATGGGCATGGCTATAGTCCCATTTCTTAATAATTAGCAATTTTAGCTATTTAATTAGCATTTTCTAATATTAAAGGAATATTCTTTAGAATATATGTTTGAAAAGAGAATTTCTTTAGAATATTCTATTTTGTATTCTACCCTTTAATAAATTATAGCATTCATTGAACAAAAATTAATAACATTATAAAAGTAGAATGTATTAAATTATATAATATATTGCCTAATATAACAATTAAGGAAGAGCATAAGAGGTACATTATATAAATATTGATGTTGTTATTAAAATATTAATATTTAAATATAACATTATTAATTAAAAATTTGTAGTAGTAATAATATATATATAAAATCCTATAATAATATAGTCAATCTTCCATATCATTTTTTAAATTTATATAGTTAAGTATACAATTTGGTACTATTATTAAAGAGTTTATAATAATTATGAATATTAAATATATTATATTTTATAATTTTGTAATTGCTTTAAGCTTCAGAAAACATACATTCCCTTGCAGTTTTGTTAATCGTGATTTTATCAACGCTTCTTGACATCCACCCATATCGAATGGATTTAACATTTTATAAACATGCTGGGTCTTTTTGATTGGGAGACCATGTTTTCTCTAGGCATCCATTATATCTTTCGCTCTCCTTCTCGTGTCGCCTTTTTTGTGGTTTGAACCATGCAACCTTAAACAATACTATTTTTTGTGATTACTTCAGGTGTGTCGATAATTTGACCCATCCAAATAGGCTGATTATATGACGCATCTGGAGTAATGAGAACCATCATTAGTTTTTGAAGATCCTTGGCAATCAAAGTATGCTTTAGGTTTTTGGTTCCTTTGTCCAACAAAGTGTGGGGTTTGCACTTCCACATCACTACTGGCTTCTATGTCGTCTGTGCTCAGTGATGTCATTTCAATCTCCTCTCGCCACCTTGTTTTAGGCCAAAAAGGGTGTTGCAATTCTGTACTTGTGACAGTAGGCCCTTCCAACTCTCGAACAACAGTCTCCCAATAGTTGACCACATGCTTATATAGTTCTGAGTAACCAGTTGCCTTATCAGAATTCTTTTGGCATCGATTTTTGAACCCATGCCACATATTTTTTGATGCCATCAATAATAACCTCTTGTTCCTTGAGCTGGGCACTCAATGGAATAGGGTCTGGTTGTCCTTCTGGGAGAAGTGGCTTTCCATCTCCACTTTTGAAGAGCATTAAGCCCTCTTTCGGTAACCACTCCTGCTCTGATGGCCGTAACTTGTACTGCATAATAGGTATACCATCTCGTATGGAGAAAAAGAATTGTAGCGGCACAAGGTGACCAACTAAAGAATCACTCCCTTCTTTTATATACTCCTTGAGAAATTTTTTGAAGTCTGGCACCTCAGTCACAAGCAAAGCACAACTTTTTTTGGAGATGCAATTTTCAAAAAGATTCATCATATGCGGTAAGGTAAGTGCACTTGTCCTTTTTGTAGAGTTGGAGACCTTGCTGAAGAACGCATCAATATCTTCATGAGTGTGACCAACCATAAGGAAACTGAGCGTGATTGTTTCAAACACACCTTTGGCAACAAGCATTGACAAGTATGCTAGCACATATCTAGAAAATAAAAGTAAGTATGAGCTTGAGAAACCCTTAAGTAAAATGATTTACCTATTTTTGTTCTCGCCTGCACAATTATCCATCTGTAAAAGCAAATGACGAGGAAGCTTATTTGATGTTGAGGACACATGTACACTATTTGAGCTAGATCCCTCCACTGAACCTGAACTCTCAACAGGGCCATCTGTTTTTTGTGCAGGTTGCTGACAATGCCTCTCATATTCCCAAGTAGCCTCAAGTGCAGACGTGTTCATGAGAGCATTATGTAAAGGTTGAAGGTGTTGTTTCTTCACTTTGAGATCACTGATAGGACTTGTCTGTGAGTGGGCTTCAAGGTTTCTGAAACACATGGCTAACGACCCAATAGTGAAATTGGAGTCGCTAGACCAATGTGGAAGTGAAAAGTGTCCATATGACTCACAACCGTGTCCATGTGTTAGCACACCTGTCAATGAAATCGGAAGTTTCATGACATTTCCAAGGCACTTTGGTGTTGCAAAGAGCTTTGGAATGCTGGTCTTTGAATGATCCATCTTGTCATGGATCAAGCACAGGTACTCTGATGGGCGTGACACAGAAAGCATGCGGTGTGCATAGTACTGAGACCGGCAAGTTTGTTGTGCAATCATGTGGGCCTCCATCTTCTTTTGAATGGTAGTGATCTCCACCAAGGTTTTTGCACAAGCCTCTGCAGCCTTCAATGATGTACAAGTGTCACACTTAGAAAAGCTAGAGTGTTTTGCAATCTCCACATCCTTAAAATGAGTATTCCATATGTTGTTGAAGGTACCAGTGCAGATTGCTTGGAGCCCCATCAAACTGAGGCACTTGTTCACATGTTCACACAGTTTCAATTGAGTGTAGATTGAAGGTAAAACCTTGAGATTTTCCCTGACCCCTGCATTTGTGGTTCGGCATTTGTGAGGCATCCTGTCTGCATTTGCTTCCACAAAAGCCTTGAGTATCTCTATGGCTGCCATGATGTGAGAGCGGGTTTTGACCAAGCAGTGTTCCCATGAACTGAGGTTCGCGCTCCATCTAGCCACTCATCCCTCCGACGGTAGAACGTGGTCTTTGGGATCCCGTATATACTGTACCAAGCTTTGAAGCAGATGGCCACCTTATTAAATACCATGGATGTACTCTGATAACCTGTGTCCGAGGCCATTCCATCAATACACCCAGTTAGTGCAGCATATACAAACTCATGCCTTTGCTTTTGGGTGAGCATACGAAAGACATGTCTACATTGGGTAATTTCATTCCGGTCTGCCATCTGACAACACTTCTTCTTGCAACAGTCAATCGTGGAAATGCTCGTAACACTTTCGGAAGATGTAGGATCCATCTTTACCCTCTTGCTGAAACTTGCAGGGGAAGATCTACAACCCATGAATCGCCTTTTTCTTACAATAGGACCAATGCAAGGAACCTCTTCAAATATGAGTTGTTCTTCCGGGTTGTTATTATTGAAATCCAACCCAGAATATGTTGAACCATCTTGCCGTCTTAATTCAGATGTTCGCCACCTCACGAGGGATCCAGGATACAATGTGCCATTAGGTGAAACCTCTGTCACAACTACACCCACGAAGTCGGACCCTAGTTTCTCTTCTGACACTGCTTCCATTGGATTTATAGCTGTGATGATGCCTCTTCCGACTTCAATCTCACGAAGAAAGAGAATCACCTCATCCACAGCAGGCAAGCCATCATCTGGTAAACTCGTGCTACTATTTGTTTGTGACTCTGCATATTCTGTGTCAGCCTTGACTTCATCCAAATTCCACAATACAGGAGAACCCTCCTCAAATTCCATTCCCAGAACCTCAACATGCTTGTAAATGGTGTTCACCCATACGTACACACAAGATCCTTGGGCAATATTGTGACATGATGCATTATTATCTCGAACTTCCACAGTTCCAGTGCCAACTATCTCGTTGTTCCGAAGAAGACATACTTTATCTCCAGTATTAAACATATTGTCCTGCACATAAATAATTGTATTATTTATGATATCTGTTTATGCAATATTTTAAGAAATCTGAATTACGGTTACTTAATAATATGCATATGCAATAATACATAATTATGTTTAGAGATAATATCTCATGTTTGATTAATACAACTGATGGGCGGGATTAATCCCGCCCACGATCCCTCCGACGAGAACGGTCGGCGGGATTAATCCCGCCGCCGACTCAACCCCTTCGGAGAGAGTCGGCGGGATTAATCCCGCCTTGGACTCCCTCCGACAAGGAAGAGCCGGCGGGATTAATCCCGCCGCCTCTTCCTCCTCGGGGGAGTCCGGCGGGATTAATCCCGCCCACAATTCTTACGACGGGGAATGGGTGGCGGGATTAAACCCGCACATAACTCTCTCCAAAACTATGATTTCAAAGAGATCTCGGGATAAATCCTGTCCCCAAATCTTTAAAACAGGGAAGTGGTGGCGAGATTAATCCCGCCACCCCTTCCCTGCCTCCTAAAATGGTTGGCGGGATTAATCCCGCCGACAACTCTTTCTAATAAATTCTGGTAACTCTTCATCAGTTGAGAAGGTTATCGACGGGATTAATCCCGCCACTCTTTTTCAGTGGCGGAGAAGCATTGCCCGGAGATGGTGGCGGGATTAATCCCGCCACCTCTTCGAAGAGGCAAAAAGAAATGGCCGGATTAATCCCGCCGCCCCGGTTAACCTAGAATATTAAGTTAAAAGGATATTTAAACGGGATAAATCCCTAACGGAATATATTATAATCCTAATGCATTCCTAAACCCCTAAATTGTAATTTTAAGAGAGAATGTAAGAGAGTGAATCTTTATAAGTATTTTTAAATTTGTTTATAATACTTACTTGTAAACAGCACTGAAGGCGCCGTGCTTTCCTATAAAGAATAGCACCCAATTTAATCTCGCCCTGAGATGATCACTATGAAGAAAAAAGAAGATCTAAAGAGTGAAAAATACAGAAATGAAGAAACCCTTGCCGGAGAAAGAACCAGATCTGAATTTGAGTGGGAAATTAAATGCATTTTCAAATTTACATGTCAGACCGACAATACATATGTCAGAAATTCAAATTTTTTAAAAAGAACAGAAAATAAAATTTAAGATGAGTTGACACAAATATCCGACACTCTGACATATATACTCTCCAGTTCCAATGAGTATTTTAAAATTGCATTTAATGTTATTCAAGTGATTCAAGCTGTTTAATATTACGAAATTTTAGACTATATTCTACATTCTTAGTATTCAAGTATATTTATATATATATATATATATATAATATATACTTATACAATAAATAAATTGATATATTATTATGTATCATTTAAAATATATTCATAGTCTGTTTATTATTATTATTTTCTTAATTACTCGAGTATTTAGTTTTCATTTCCTAGTATCAATGGGATATTCTTTAATATTTTATTAATATTTGAAGAATATTCTAATATTAAACCTGATTATCATAATTAAATTAGTCTTGTTCTTAATTATTGCAGTAATTATTCTACATTTGTATATATTAATGGGATTTTCTCAATTAATTTGTTATTATTTCAAGAATATTCATGTGTTAAACCTTATTATCAATATTAAATTAATACACACTATGAACATATTTTAAATTATACATAATAATACATCATTTTATCTAATATATAGTCATATATAGTTTTAATAATATATATATTAATATCATTTCCTTAATTACTTGAGTAATTAATCTTCTTTATATTAATGGGATATTCTTTATTATTTTCTTATTATTCCAAGAATATTCCAATATTAAACATGATTATGATAATTAATTTAGTTAATTATTTGAGTACTTAATTTACATTTGTATATATTAATGGGATTTTCTCAATTAATTTCTTATTATTTCAAGAATATTTCAATGTTAAACCTTTTTATCAATATTAAATTAATATATATTATTAAAACTATATATGGCTATATATTAGATAAAATCATATATTATTATGTATAATTTAAAATATGTTCCTAGTGTGTTTATTAATATTATTTTCTTAATTATTCGATGTTTGTTTTGCACACATATATAAACACAATCATAAATTTACACACGCATTACAAGAACTTACAAAAACACATATGCACACACATGCACAACCCTAAACCAAACTGAAGAAATATGTTGCTTCTTTATTGAAAACATCATGTTCAACGCATGTATGATATATGTACTCAATCTGTGTGACTGTATGTAACACATTGAATTTACATGTGTAATATTTATATTAAGCTTGTTGGGAGCAAACCCTAAACCCTAAACCCTAAACCCTAATATGTAACACAATGAATTTACTCATGTAATATGTATGTATGTCTGTGTGTATACACGTGTGCATGTATATATGTGTACTTTCTGTCTTCTCTCATACATACACCATGCATGATCCATGTTAATATGTACTGTCTCTCTTCTCTCAAACATATACACCATGCATGATCTATAATATGTACTCGGTCTCTCTAATATTATGTACTAATATGTGTGTATGTCTGTGTGTATACACGTGTGTATGTATATATTATGTGTATTAATATATGCAATGTGTATGTATGTATTGATACACATGAAACTTTAACACTCTCATGGACACACACATGTTAAATCCCTGCATGATTTATATTTTTGAGGTGTATGTGATACACCCACGCACACGCACGCGCTAATAATATAATGAAAGAATATTCGTTTAGGGCGAATCTATATTTTATTCTTTTTAGGGTTTAAGTATATTCTCAGAAGGAATATTCTATTAGGGTTAATATATATATTTAATTCCTTTAGGGTTTAGGTATATTCTTAGGGTTTCAAGAGCGGCGGCTGTGAAATCGGCGGCGGCGGCTGTGCACACAGGTGAGATCTGTGTGTGTGTGTGTGTGTGTATGTATGTATATATGTATAGGAGTGTGCGTATAAATTTATTTATTAGTTTTATCTCTCGCACACACACGCACACTCCTGTGTATGTATATGTGTGTGTGGGTGTGTGTTTGTTTATCTGTATGATTTTATTTGTTTCGCTCACACACGCATACACACGATATACATATACACATATATATATATACCTATATACATATATACATACATATATTATGTGTACCAGTATCTGTAAATTTTTTTTTATTGATCTATCTCTCCCACACACACGCACACTGCTTTACACACACACACACACACACACACATATATATTATATTATATAATCAACATATTAACACAATAGTATACAACACTAGTTTATATATATGCTTATATATTCATATGGGTTATATATCTATATACACAACATATATATATGTGTGTGTTTATCTGTATAATTTATTTATTTATTAGTTTTATCTCTCGCACACACACGCACACTCCTGTGTATGTATATGTGTGTGTGTGTGTTTGTTTATCTGTATGATTTTATTTGTTTCGCTCACACACGCATACACACAATATACATATACAATATATATATACCTATATACATATATACATACATACAACACTAGTTTATATATATGCTTATATATTCACAGACTCTCTCTTTCTCTATAGATTATATATCTATATACACACATATATATGTGTGTGTTTATCTGTATAATTTTATTTATTTATTAGTTTTATCTTTCGCACACACACGCACACTCCTGTGTATATATATGTGTGTGTGTGTGTTTGTTTATCTGTATGATTTTATTTGTTTCGCTCACACGCATACACACGATATACATATACACACATATATATACCTATGTACACACATATATTAGGTGTACCAGTACTGTATAATTTTATTTATTTATCTATCTCTTGCACACACACGTACACTCCTATACATACATACATACATACATATATATATATATATACACACACACATATATATATGTGTGTTTTTTATCTCGCTAAGCCCTCGAGCGGCGGGATTAATCCCGCCGCTATAGGTTTATAGCCTCGGCGGGAATCCCGCCGCTATATGGTTGGGGCCATGGCGGGATTAATCCCGCCGCCGAGGCCCTCACGCAGGTTATGGGCGGCGGGATTAATCCCGCCGCTCTACGACAAACCGAAGAGCGGCGGGATTCATCCGCCGCCCATAACCTGCGTGAGGGGCCTCGGCGGCGGGATTAATCCCGCCGCTCACCCATGCCCTGCGCGGAATGCGGCGGGATTTATCTCCTGGCAATGGCCTGTGTGAAGGTTCTAATGGGCGGATTAATCCGCCGGATTCCGCGCAGGGCATTTACAGGGGATGGGCGCGGGATTAATCCGCCGCCGAGGCCCCTCACGCAGGCCATGGGCGGCGGGATTAATCCCGCCGCCAGGGAATTCACGCAGGACATGAACGGGGGATTAATCCGGCCCCACGCTCATGCCCTTCGCGGAGGGCGGCGGGATTAATCCCGCCGCTCAGGCACTTCCGCAGGATATAAGCGGCGGGATTAATCCCGCCCCCACCCATCCCTGTTCAAAAATGCCGCAGCCAATATATATGTGTGAGCGCATGATTTACGAGAGGGCGGCGGGATTAGCCTCCGAACCTTCATTACCCGGTGGCGAGATTAATCTTCCGAACCTTCATTACCCCATTGGTATGTTGAATCAATCCCGACTAACTCTGTCTGAGACGGAGAAGGTTTACAAAATACCAATGGAGGGAACTGAGAAGGTGGTGGGATTAATTTCACCATCCTTACATGGTGGGCGGGAATTAATCCGCCGCGTACGCATGCCCTGCGCGGAAATCGGGCGGGATTTATCCGCCGCCATTGGCCTGCCTGAAGGGCCTAGGGCGGGATTAATCCCGCAAGATTTCGCACAGGGCATTGGCGTTCGGCGGGATTAATCCCGCCGACTAAGGCCCGAGTGAAGGGCCTAGGAGGCGGGATTAATCCCGCCGGACGCCAATTCCCTGCTCGGAATCGGGCGGGATTAATCCCGCCGCCATTGGCCTGTCTGAAGTGCCTAGGCGGGGGATTAATCCCCCGATTCCGAGCAGGGAATTGGCGTCCGGCGGGATTAATCCCGCCGCATAGGGACCGAGTGAAGGCCTGGGCGGCGTGATTAATCCCGCCGAGTCTTCAATGCCTGTTGGAGGAATGAATCCCGCCACCCTTCCTTTGTTTTCTCCATTGGTGAGTCGGACCAATCCCAAACGTTTCTGTCTGAGACGTAGAAGGTTTTCAACATACCAATGGAGAGAATTGGGAAGAGTGGGGAAATTCATTTAACCATCACTTACATGGTGGGCGAGATTAATCCCGCCTCCTTTCTGGAGTCACTGAAGGGGTGTGAGAAATAAATCGCGCAGGGAATTGGCGTCCGGCGGGATTAATCCCGCCGCATAGGGATCGAGTGAAGGCCCTGGGCGGCGGGATTAATCCCGCCGAGTCTTCAATGCCTGTTGGAAATGAATCTCCGCCACCCTTCCCTTTTTCTCCATTGGTGAGTGGACCAATCCCAAACGTTTCTGTCTAAGACGTAGAAGGTTTACAACATACCAATGGAGGGGACTGGGAAGGGTGGCGAGATTCATTTAACCATCCCTTACATGGTGGGCGAGATTAATCCCGCCTCCTTTCTGGAGTCACTGAAGGGGTGTGAGAAATAAATCCTGCCCAGTTCTCTCTGAGACCGAGAAGGGTGGCAAGATTAATTCCGCACTCCCGTTCAAGGCCTCCAGAAAGGTGGCGAGATTAATCCCGCCCACTCTTTCAGGAGGCATTGAAGGGGTGGCGAGATTAATTTCCATGTGAATATATATGTGTATTAGTATATATAAGTTGCATATCTCATTTTATTTACTTTTATCATCTTATCATAATATTTCGAGTAAAAGCTAGGAATCTATGTAAAACTGTCCAGAGCTCACATTTGTGGTGGTTCTAAAACGAAATGTTATCTTTCTTTTGCACTAACACAAATGTGAGCTTCGGACAGTTAATTACGTCTACTTCTCTCTGTGTATTATTTTTGTATATTCGGGTTTATACAAGTGTGTGTGCGTTTTTATATAATTTATATTTATAGTGTATTATTTTGCAGAAGGACGATTTGATCAAACAAGGAGATCGAGTCATTAGTATGGAGTCGTCGTCAAATTCTGGGTAAGAATTAAAATAAAATCTGTTATACTCGGATACTTGAACTAATCATTTTTGTATTCAGATGTGGAATTGAGTGACATTAAAGACAAGAGCAGGAGAAGAGATGGGCAGGGGGATTCTGGAATCAACTTGGCCATATTTTAAGATAAATGGGAAGCGCATTGGAGCAACCATGGTTGCTGTCAAATTAACCTCTGTCACATCTCATGGACAAGCAAAACAATGGAAAGTAGATTCGCTAGTCAAGCACCCGAAAGCAGGCTGCGAACCCAGATTGGACGATGCTCGACAGATATGCCTTGTTCCATCCAATGTCACGTTCTCGGATCCAGAGGTCGTCAGTTACAACATTAATCTCGGGTGGTTTTGTCGACTTGTGGATAATGACGTTCACGTGTTCACTAATGATGTTGACCTTGGAGTTCTTCTTCAACTCAACGAAAGCCCATCTATGGAGGGGATCCATCTGGATGTCTACTTCGAAGATCTTCAGACTCATCGAGTAGGTGTATTGTCAGGAGATATTGCTTCACAATACAGAAAATCAGCAAGTGGAGCAATCTTCCCTCTTCACATTGAAGAAGAACACAGCGACATCATAAGGGAGATTGAGAAGGTGGCTCGGTCTCAGGTTCTCTACAGATCACGTTCAATTTGCTTAGGAAGCTTCGGGAGCTGGAGGAGTGTGCCGAGAACACTAGAACAGCTGCAGTCGGGGATCACACATGTTGATTCGGATCGCAAAAGAAAATCATCAATCGTTTTGTCAGCTGCACCTGTGGCATCTCATGCTGCAATAAGTCACAAGGAAATGATGTTGGATGATAAGATTTATCCTTGTAGGGTTAAATATTGCAGCGTCAACCCAAACTTCAATTACAGGCCACTCAACCAGGAACGTGTAGCTGAGCTCATGGAGAAGATGAAGGACGACAATTCTTATACCGTTCCACATAATGCTGTTTTGTGTCCATACTATGAAAGAAGGAAGGGTGCTGACAAAGTCTGGATCACAACACCAGAACAACTCATGAAGATTCAGACGGAGAATAAAAGATCTATCAAGTACTACATCATTAGTGGCCAGCACACAATAACGGCAGCCCAACGACTTCTCGATGAACACAACAAAGGAACGATGGCAACAAAACTTTCCGAGCATACCCGTGAGAAGCTGACAAAAAGATCGGCGTTTTTAGCTAAGCCGAATCTCACAATCGAGCAGTACCATAAGTTATCGGCGGAATGGGACGCTGCCGACACCAACCACTACAACAGCAAAATATGGGAGAAGTTTAAACACACGCGAGCCGTGTGGGAATCTCTTCAGCGACCACAAAGAGCTACCGCAGGGAATACACAATCTGCGGAATACCGGGTAAGCAAATTGTTTGGGCGGGATTTATCTCGCCGGTATATTAATCTGTCTTTTTCCTCAGAGAGTTGAAGAAATTGCAGCAGTTGATTTTGCCCAGGTGGGCGGGAAGGAAACATCATTCTGATGATGTTGATTTCTTGCCCCGAAGATAGGATCTTTGCCAAATGGTTGGGGATTATGGAATCCTTTTCAAAAGGAACACTGAAGAAGAAGCAGACAAGTGAAGGGGAGCCCTCAGAAAAGTCTGCAAAGAAACCCAGTAAGACGCCGAAGGCTAAGTCTGTTCAATCTACAAAGGATGTAGACAACGATTTCAAGCTCACATGGTTGAAGCCTTTAAATGGAACAACGATGGAGGAGATGGAAGTCTTGGCTGATTTGGTGATCGATGGCAAACTACAAATTAATAACAGCAGCCCAACCTCTCCTTTTCATCTCAAGGCAATGGAGTTGAAGACGGTCAGGCATTTCAAGGAGTGGTTGGGAATACACTGCCACAAACTGGGTTGGACCTCGACTTCAACATATGAAGAGGTTAGCAAATATTTGCATGTGACGAACGATGATATGCTTGTCGAATGGGTGAACCAATCGGAAGATCTAGGCAAGAATCTATTGCACGCCAACGCCAAAAAGGAGAACATTGGGATGACGCCTTCTCTTATGGCAGTCCTTCAGCAGCGGAGAACCGAATTGAACCTTATAAAGGAGGATGCTACGAATCACGACAAGCCCTACAGATGTTTGTTGTTAGATTCGGAGACTTTATGGGGTAACATCACTGCTTGTAGGAAACCGTTTCAATTGTTCGTGATGGATCGGCGGGTGTCAAAAAATCTTTCGACAGATAGGGCACTAGAGGATCTGGTGGAGAAACTTAGCCGTGCAAGCATATACATAGAAGGTATTTATTATTGAATTCATGCTTGCGCTCTTCACTGATACCTACTTTTTCAGGTATTTATTTCTTGATTCTTGCTCATGTCACCGATACTTTTGCCTTCGCCTTCGCCAAGAAGAATAGACATCGTTGGACAGGATTTTATATGAACGATGCTAATCCCAAGTGCATTGATACTGTTGTTCACTTGGTTGTTAGGAATGCGCCAAACAATTTCAAGCTTCCAAATGACTGGCCAGGCATCTGTTTGCACTCCAACGGCCCTGAACCTCCATCCGATACACCGATAGGTATGAGTGACGTATTCGGCAATGTACGTTATCCAAACATTACAAGTCAAGCGGCACGGAGCATCGTCAACTTGATCAGGGGTCCTCACAGTGATGCGTGGGTTTTTGACTACTGCACTAGGGGGTCCGTCTTGAAGGAGTGTTACCTTCGGCATACATGTGTGTTTGCCGTTGAGAAGGATAAGACCATGGTTGAGGACCTGAACAAGTGGATAGATTGGGTCTCAACTGAGTACCCCAACGAATCCATAAAGGCGTATTTGAGAAAGTTCCCTCCAGATAAGTGCGATAGCTCTGAAGGTGAATCTGGTTCAATCTCGGAGTCTGAGAACGAACATCAATCAGATATTAGACCGGAAGTTATCTCGAGGAGTACAGAACATTCGCACACTCCAGGACCCATGGAAACATCAATAGAAGATGCAGAAGATCTTGAACCATCTCACAAGCGGCTTAGACCTTCTTCGCCTCATTCAGAAGGTAATAGCGAAGAAGAATTGATAATGAATTGATAGAGTGATGAATAGTTGTAAATGAGTGTAACATAAGGCATTTTTGTATATTTCTTTTATATTTGTACAGAAAATAAATTCTCAAGGATTAATGAAGCTTTTAGTTCAAACATGGGTCACACATTAACAAGGTAAATAATATACCTTGATAATTTTAAGGTCAGCTAATTATCATTTTGCAGATGTAATGAAATAATTGAGAACATGGATTTTCAGCATTGCCATGAGGTAAGAGAGGGGTTTGGCGACAATTTCTTGTGCCACATGTCAGAATGACAGAGTTCATGCAGGAAATGGATAATAATGCAGCTCAAAACATCGTTACCATGGGGGCCACTTCAGTTTTTGCATCATCATTTTTATTGGCTTCAGTTCCGAAATCAATTTCTTCAGCGCATGCAATATCTGAATCTTGTAAGGATGATGTACAATTAAATGATGAAGGGATAGGCAACGAATAGTGGCAACGGATAAATGTGAAAGGGAGCAAACAAGTGATTTGCAAAGTATTCAAGAGGCAACGCTATCTCATGTTACTCATGGCCATATTGTGTTGTTGGATGTCAATGGTGTTCTGCTTCATCGACAAAGGCCCGATAGAAAAACAGAAATCAAACAAGGAGATTTCATTCCTTGTCATGGTAAATTTCGATATGATATTATTTTTCGTCCAGGGTTGGATCGTCTCTTTCAAAAGCTTAAGGAGATGGGTGCGCTTGTGGGGATTTGGTCATGCATGCAGATTCATAACTTAACACCGCTGTTGAGTTTACTTAAGAAACATTGTAGTGTTGCAGAAGAGGTGATTCGTAAAGATTGGATTTTTGACCAGCGAATGTGTCATAAACCTCTCGAATTTCACAATATAAGAAAGGAAAGCAAGCCATACTTCTTCAAGAATGAAAGAATAATTGGGACTCATGGGGAGATCAGTCGCTTAAGGATAACGAAGAATGCACATATCTTAGTAGTAGACGACTCTCCTCAGAAGGCTATGCTCAACCAAAACATTGCTTGTATTCATCCAATCACTTTCGATCCATATTCTGATACCGATATCATGGATGAGCTAGTGAACTACTTGGATACGTGCCTCAGAAAGAAGAATCTCGAAAATTTTTGTGAGCAGTATCCACCGTATCATACATTTCCTGAAGCTTTTCTTTCTCGTGATATTGAATTTTATAAAATGAAGGATAGCAACCGGGCGCTTTATAATATTATTCTTAAGGAACGTCAGTTTTTAGATGAGCCTTTATGCAGACCTTCTCTTATCACATCTTATGTATTAACAAGGATGGCAACTCCCAATTGCATTCGTGAGAGTGTTAAGTGGTGGCAACAACATCAAGATATTGACCAAAATGATTTGATTAATCCGGAGAGTGATGATTTAGACAAAATGAAAAGATTTCTTTGTATGATAGAAAGAAAGTATTTATAAAAAATTAACATGTTGATAAGAAAATGATTTCATTTGTAATTATGTTTGATAGTATTTCTTCATTATTGTAAACTATTTTTAGAATAATATGAATATTCTAAGATATTTTAGGAATATTCCTTACTAAGTAAGGTTATTGAAGGATTAATTAATTAATTAATTAATATTTAAGGCTTAATTACATATTAATTAAATGATTAATTAATAATTAAAACTTAAGTATTAATTAGTAATTTATTTTATATTCCCATTTTCACGTATCATGCACTTTAGTTACAACGTGCATATGGTGTTATGTATGTAAAGAAGAAGACAGTGTTAACAAATTAAATTCATACACATTGCATATATTTGTACATATATATACATACACATGTGTATACACATAAACATACATACATATTACATGTGTAATTTAATGTGTTACATAGGGTTTAGGGTTAGGATGGATCATGCATGGTGTATATGTATGAGCGAAGAGAGAGTGTTAAAAAATTAATTTTGTACGCATTGCATATATTAGTACACATATATACATACACATATTATACATATATAGTACATAATTATTACACAGTACATATTATGGATCATGCATGTGTGTATGTATAAGAGAAGAGAGACAGGTTACATATTATGGATCATGATCATGCATGGTGTGTATGTATGAGAGAAGGGATTATGCATGGTGACACTGTGTATGTATGAGAAAAGAGATAAAGTGTTAACAAATTAAAATCGTACACATTGCATATATTAGTACACATATATACATACACATGTATACACATAGACATACATATATATTACATGTGTAAATTCAATGTATTACATACACACAAACTAAGTACATATAGATCATACATGCGTTGAACATGATGTTTTTCAATAAAGAAGCAACATATAATTTCTCAAGTTTGGTTTAGGGCAATGTGCATGTATGCATATGTGTCTCTGTAAGTGCTTCTAATGCGTGTGCACGTGTATATATAAATTTTAATTGTGTTATATATATGTGTGCAAAACAAACATCGAATAATTAAGAAAATAATATTAATAAACACACTATAAACATATTTTAAATTATACATAATAATATATGATTGTATCTAATATATAGCCATATATAGTTTTAATAATATATATATTAATTTAATATTAATAATAAGGTTAACACTAGAATATTCTTGAAATAATAAGAATTTAATTGAGAAAATCCCATTAATATATACAAATGTAGATCAAGTACTGAAATAATTAACTAAATTAATTATGATAATCATGTTTAATATTGGAATATTCTTGGAATAATAAGAAAATAATAAAGAATATCCCATTAATATAAAGAAGATTAATTACTCATATTTTAAATTATACATAATAATACATCATTTTATCTAATATATAATTGATAATAAGGTTTAACATAGGAATATTCTTGAAATAATAAGAAATTAATTGAGAAAAATCCCATTAATATATACAAATGTAGAATATTACTGATATAGTTAAGAATAAGACTAATTTAATTTTGATAATCAGGTTTAATATTAGAATATTCTTTGAATATTTAAAAAAATAATAAAGAATATCCCATTAATAGTAGGAAATGTAAATTAATTACTCGAATAATTAAGAAAATAATAATAATAAACAGACATGACTATATTTTAAATAATACATAATAATATATCAATTTATTTATTTTATAAGTATATATATATATAATATATTTAATAATATATACTGAAATATTCAGAATGTAGAATAATTATAAAAATTTCGTAATATTAAATAGCTTGAATCATTTGAATAACATTAAATGCAATTTTAAAACACTCATTAGAATTGGAGAGTATATATGTCAGACTGTCGGTTATTTTTTTAACTCATCTTAAATTTTCTTTTCTGTTCTTTTCAAAAATTTCGAATTTCTGACATAAGTATTGTCAGTCTGACATGTTAAATTTGAAAATACATTTAATTTCCATTCAATTCAGATCTGGTTCTTTCTGCGGCAAGAATTTCTTCATTTCCTTATTTTTCACTCTTCAGATTTTCTTTTTCTTTATTGTGATCAGTACAGGAGCGACATTAAATTGGGTGCGCTATTGTTTATAGAAAAACACGGCGCCTTCAGTGTTGTTTATAAGTAAGTATTATAAACAATTAGATATAATTATAAAAATTCACTCTCTTACATTCTCTTTTAAATTTAGAATTTAGGGGTTTAGGAATGTATTAGGATTATAATATATTATGTTAGGGATTTATCCTGTTTAAATATCTTCTAACTTAATATTCTCGGTTAGCTGGGGTGGCGGGATTAATTCGGCCATTTCTTTTTCGCCTCTTAGAAGAGGTGGCAGGATTAATCCCGCCACCATCTCTTTGATAGTTATGGCAGAATTAATCTGGGCAATACTTCTTCGCTCTTAAAAAGAGCGGCGGGATTAATCCCGCCTATAACTCTTCAACTAATAAAGAGTTACCTGAATTTATTAGAAAGGGATTAGTCTCGCCAACCGTTTTAGGAGGCAGATAAGGGGTGGCGGGATTAATCTCGCCACCACTTCCCTGTTTTAAATATTTATGGGCAGGATTTATCCTGAGATCTCTTTGAAATCATAGTTTCAGAGAGGTTATGAGCGAGATTAATCCCGCCGCCTATTCCCCGTCGTAAGAGTTGTGAGCGGGATTAATCCCGCCCCTTTCCTCGTCGGAGGGATTTGCGGCGGATTTGCCGATCTCACCGACGAGGAAGATTCTGGCGGCGGGTTAATCCCACCGGTACTTCCTCGTCGGAGGAGTCCGCGACGGGATTAATCATGCCGCCTCTCTATGATGAGGAAGTAGTACCGACAGCGGGATTAATCCCGCCAATTCTTCCTCGCAGGAGGGAATCGGCAGCGAGATTAATCCGCTAACTCTCTCTGATGGGGTAGAGTCGACGGCGGGATTAATCCCGCCAACTCTCTCCGAAGGAGGTAGAGTCTATGGCGGGATTAATCCTGCCCATCGTTCCTTGTCGGAGGGAGCCGTTGGCAGGATTAATCCCGCCCATCAATTGTATTAATAAAGCATGAGATATTTTTTTATATATAATTATTATTATTACAATGCTTATTATTAAGCAACCGCAGTTATGATTTCTTAGAAATATTGCATAAACAGATATCATAAATAACACAATTATTTATGTGCAGGACAATATGTATAATACTGGAGATAAAGTATGTCTTCTTTGGAACAACGAAATAGTTGGCACTGAAATGTGAAAGTTCGAGATGATAATGCATCATGTTACAATATTCCCAAGGATCTTGTGGTGTACGTATGGGTGAGCACCATTTACAAGCATGTTGAGGTTCCGGGAATGGAATTTGAGGAGGGTTCTCCTGTATGATTTCTTAGAAATATTGCATAAACAGATATCATAAATAACACAATTATTTATGTGCAGAACAATATGTTATAATACTGGAGATAAAGTATGTCTTCTTGGAACAACGAAATAGTTGGCACTGAAAATGTGAAAGTTC
>PUQB01000357.1:175281-207781 GCA_003024785.1 Selaginella tamariscina
ATATTGCCAAGGATCTTGTGTGTACGTAGGGTGAACACCATTTTCAAGCATGTTGAGGTTCTGGGAATGGAATTTGAGGAGGGTTCTCCTGTATTATGTGAATTGGATGAAGTCAAGGCTGACACAAAGAATATGCAGAGTCACAAACAAATAGTAGCACGAGTTTTTACCAGATGATGGCTTGCCTGCCTGTGATGGATGAGGTGATTCTCTTTCTTCATGAGATTGAAGTCGGAAGAGGCATCATCACAGCTATAAATCCAATGGAAGCAGTGTCAGAAGAGAAACTAGGGTCCGACTTCGTGGGTGTAGTTGTGACAGAGGTTTCACCTAATGGCACATTGTCCTGGATCCCTCGTGAGGTGGCGAACATCTGAATTAAGACGGCAAGATGGTTCAACATATTCTGGGTTGGATTTCAATAATAACAACCCGGAAGAACAACTCATATTTGAAGAGGTTCCTTGCATTGGTCCTATTGTAAGAAAAAGGCGATTCATGGGTTGTAGATCTTCCCCTGCAAGTTTCAGCAAGAGGGTAAGATGGATCCTACATCTTCCGAAAGTGTTACGAGCATTTCCACGATTGCTGCAAGAAGAAGTGTTGTCAGATGGCAGACCGGAATGAAATTACCCAATGTAGACATGTCTTTCGTATGCTCACCCAAAAGCAAAGGCATGAGTTTGTATATGCTGCACTAACTGGGTGTATTGATGGAATGGCCTCGGACACAGGTTATCAGAGTACATCCATGGTATTTAATAAGGTGGCCATCTGCTTCAAAGCTTGGTACAGTATATACGGGATCCCAAAGACCACGTTCTACCGTCGGAGGGATGAGTGGCTAGATGGAGCGCGAACCTCAGTATGGGAACACTCGCTTGGTCAAAACCCGCTCTCACATTGGCAGCCATAGAGATACTCAAGGCTTTTGTGGAAGCAAATGCAGACAGGATGCCTCACAAATGCCGAACCACAAATGCAGGGGTCAGGGAAAATCTCAAGGTTTTGCCTTCAATCTACACTCAATTGAACATGTGAACAAGTGCCTCAGTTTGATGGGGCTCCAAGCAATCTGCACTGGTACCTTCAACAACATATGGAATACTCATTTTAAGGATGTGGAGATTGCAAAACACTCTAGCTTTTCCAAGTGTGACACTTGTACATCATTGAAGGCTGCAGAGGCTTGTGCAAAAACCTTGGTGGAGATCACTGCCATTCAAAAAAGATGGAGGCCCACATGATTGCACAACAAACTTGCCGGTCTCAGTACTATGCACACCGCATGCTTTCTGTGTCACGCCCATCAGAGTACCTGTGCTTGATCCATGACAAGATGGATCATTCAAAGACCAGCATTCCAAAGCTCTTTGCAACACCAAAGTGCCTTGGAAATGTCATGAAACTTCCGATTTCATTGACAGGTGTGCTAACACATGGACACGGTTGTGAGTCATATGGACACTTTTCACTTCCACATTGGTCTAGCGACTCCAATTTCACTATTGGGTCGTTGCCATGTGTTTCAGAAACCTTGAAGCCCACTCACAGACAAGTCCTATCAGTGATCTCAAAGTGAAGAAACAACACCTTCAACCTTTACATAATGCTCTCATGAACACGTCTGCACTTGAGGCTACTTGGGAATATGAGAGGCATTGTCAGCCCTGCACAAAAAACAGATGGCCCTGTTGAGAGTTCAGGTTCAGTGGAGGGATCTAGCTCAAATAGTGTACATGTGTCCTCAACATCAAATAAGCTTCCTCGTCATTTGCTTTTACAGATGGATAATTGTGCAGGCGAGAACAAAAATAGGTAAATCATTTTACTTAAGGGTTTCTCAAGCTCATACTTACTTTTATTTTCTAGATATGTGCTAGCATACTTGTCAATGCTTGTTGCCAAAGGTGTGTTTGAAACAATCACGCTCAGTTTCCTTATGGTTGGTCACACTCATGAAGATATTGATGCGTTCTTCAGCAAGGTCTCCAACTCTACAAAAAGGACAAGTGCACTTACCTTACCGCATATGATGAATCTTTTTGAAAATTGCATCTCCAAAAAAAGTTGTGCTTTGCTTGTGACTGAGGTGCCAGACTTCAAAAAATTTCTCAAGGAGTATATAAAAGAAGGGAGTGATTCTTTAGTTGGTCACCTTGTGCCGCTACAATTCTTTTTCTCCATACGAGATGGTATACCTATTATGCAGTACAAGTTACGGCCATCAGAGCAGGAGTGGTTACCGAAAGAGGGTTAATGCTCTTCAAAAGTGGAGAGATGGAAAGCCACTTCTCCCAGAAGGACAACCAGACCCTATTCCATTGAGTGCCCAGCTCAAGGAACAAGAGGTTATTATTGATGGCATCAAAAAATATGTGGCATGGGTTCAAAAATCGATGCCAAAGAATTCTGATAAGGCAACTGGTTACTCAGAACTATATAAGCATGTGGTCACTATTGGGAGACTGTTGTTCGAGAGTTGGAAGGGCCTACTGTCACAAGTACAGAATTGCAACACCCTTTTTGGCCTAAAACAAGGTGGCGAGAGGAGATTGAAATGACATCACTGAGCACAGACGACATAGAAGCCAGTAGTGATGTGGAAGTGCAAACCCCACACTTTGTTGGACAAAGGAACCAAAAACCTAAAGCATACTTTGATTGCTGCAAGGATCTTCAAAAACTAATGATGGTTCTCATTACTCCAGATGCGTCATATAATCAGCCTATTTGGATGGGTCAAATTATCGACACACCTGAAGTAATCACAAAAAATAGTATTGTTAAGGTTGCATGGTTCAAACCACAAAAAAGGCGACACGAGAAGGAGAGCGAAAGATATAATGGATGCCTAGAGAAAACATGGTCTCCCAATCAAAAAGACCTGTTTTATAAATGTTAAATCCATTCGATATGGGTGGATGTCAAGAAGCGTTGATAAAGTCACGATTAACAAAACTGCAAGGGAATGTATGTTTTCTGAAGCTTAAAGCAATTACAAAATTATAAAATATCATATATTTAATATTCATAATTATTATAAACTCTTTAATAATAGTACCAAATTGTTACTTAACTATATAAATTTAAAAAATGATATGGAAGATTGACTATATTATTATAGGATTTTATATATATTATTATTACTACAAATTTTTAATTAATAATGTTATATTTAAATATTAATATTTTAATAACAACATCAATATTTATATAATGTACCTCTTATGCTCTTCCTTAATTGTTATATTAGGCAATATATTATATAATTTAATACCTTCTACTTTTATAATGTTATTAATTTTTTTCAATGAATGCTATAATTTATTAAAGGGTAGAATACAAAATAGAATATTCTAAAGAATATTCTCTTTTCAAACATATATTCTAAAGAATATTCCTTTAATATTAGAAAATGCTAATTAAATAGCTAAAATTGCTAATTATTAGGAAATGGGACTATAGCCATGCCCATTTTAGTTATAACATACATATTGCTATTATACTATTTCTTAATTGACATTTTTCACATATTACAATAAATAAACTTCATAGTTCATTTTAAATATGTTATAAGTTAAATACATACTTGTATTAAGTATTATTAATTAAAAGTTAAATACATGAATTTAAATTCTTCAAAGGTACAAAATATAAATTTAAAACTAACACGAGTATATATGTGAAGTTAAATTTATGGGCTATGTATATATATAATTTTCCTTAAAAATAAAAGCTGAATGACTTGAACTATGCTGAATATATATATCATCTAAGCCATCCATCCATTGCACTTAGCTAGGGTTCTTAGCCACCATCTATGAGTCTACATGTCCTTAAGCAGCAATTATGCATATTAAAGTTAACTTCATCTTGGTTAAACATTCCATCTGTTCATATATTCCCTCTTAGATATGGCTCTTCCCACTTGGATAAGCTCTTTCCTTATGGTGGCTCTATGTAGTGAAGAACACATACATACTAAATACATTGAATCTCTAAATAATTTGTTGAAGATTCTTACCATGTTTAGTGAAATTCTCTTTAGACTTAATCCATTCCCACGTATCCTAGTAGCTTTTTCTTGTTTAAGTTCATATATGTGTGTGTGTGTGTGTGTGTGTGTGTGTGTGTGGATGTGGATGTGTGGATGTGTGCCCATGTTTTTTTCTTGTTTGTGTGATCTGGGTTTTGGAATGTGGTTTAGTAGAGTTCAATAGTTTAATCTCAAGATTTGTGATAAGTTTATTATTTAATATTGCAGGTTTCTTTGCAAGGATATAAAGCATATATGTGTGTGTGTGTGGTGTGTGTTAATGTTCGTAAGACATGTATGACTCATGTATTTAAATTATAATGTATATTTAATATAAGTAAATATCTATGAAACTCATTCTATATATAATTATTGTCCTTAGTTACATACTCTATAAATATTATATACTTATATATGTGTGTGTGTGTGTGTGTGTATCTTCCTACTACATTATATAATATTTGCAAAGAGCAATTAAGTAAGAGAGATTTAAAGAAAGAGTCATAAAAAGCTTGAAAAAAAGAGTAAAGTAAGAAATGTCTTTTGAATTAAAATGTTTGTTGTTTTTAGTTAAATTAATTATCTTATTAAGTATAAATAATATGTTAATTATTTTTTACAAAAATAAGGGCTTGTCTTTTAAGGTTTAAAAAAAATAATTAGGTCATGAGTACAAGATGTGTTAATTATTATTCTAGCACCATAATTAGAGGGTTTCAAATAAAATAAATAATCCTAACATCATAAAAAGGGTTTTAAATTATAAAATAAATAAAATAATCAATCTAGTTATCATTAAAGAAAATAAAACTACTCATTTTAGTCATGTGGTTACATCGAAGGTGGAAAGGGAATGTAACTTTAAACATTCATGGCAACGTTTATACTATGTATTATATTGTTTTTGCATGTGATGTTTAATAAGTTAACATTAATAAAAAAAAATTGCTTGTGATTATTCTCATGCCCTCGTTCTTCACAATGATGAACTTTAAAAAAGGGTATTGTGAAAAACTCACATTATGCTTTAAATAAGGTACATAGTGCATTTAACTTTATTTTTATTGTTGAAGGTATATAAGAAATTTATAAAGTTTATTAAATAAAATGAATGTACAATGGGTTTATCATGTTCATATATTTTAAAGGGCATAATAAAAAATAATATCTTGAAATACCACACTTTAACAACATAGTGACTCCATCAATTTTAGTTACAATCCAAAACTCTCATATATCTAAGTAAAGGAATTTTCATAATATTTTTATAACTTTGAGAAATAACTTGATCTTGTAATTGTCATCATTTATAGTAGAGACTGAGACAATATTTAATTGTCTTCGAACCCACAATTTTCGTTCTTAATTAATGAAACATCTTTAACAAATACTTTCGTAATAGTTTCTTATATAAATTCAAAAATTTCACTTCTGAAAAAAATACAAAATGCCCTCAACTGTTCCTCTTAATCGTTACTCCCATCCTAAAAACAAACATAACAAGACCAATTATTCTACACTAAGTATTTAAAGAAACCTTATTATTTTTGTACTGAAAACTTATTGAATAAACTCTTCAACATTTGAACTTCATTAATCCATACCTTGCAAATTGTACAGTTCCTCCTCCACAAGGTTTAATTCATGTGAATTTGAATTATTATATTTATAATAGTGTTTACCACATATATATAACAACATGGAACTTATTATAAATACATGTTAAGAATCCCAAGGGGTGGGTGTCCATCTAGCAGGTCCCAACTTAAATATATAAATCTTTTGTGAATTACATCCATATAGATATACATTAAGTAAAATATGTGCAATCACACACACAAATACATCAGTGTCCATAACATTACAATGTAATGGAGATTGATACAAAGATTAAAAAGATTAAAAATTTAAAGATCAAATAATGAAATAACAAAAATCACAATCACAATAATAATAATAACTGACAACATTTAAGTTTCATTTGAAATTTGAAACAAATTGATTTATACATATTTATTGTTATTTGAAATTATGAATATAGCAACCATGGTTTAAATACTTTGTATACAATAATACAAGTCTCAAAAAAATTATGAAATATTAACGTGTAAAATTCAAATCTAATTGTATACATACACAAATGTGTATATATGTATCTATACATAGGAGATTACATAAGACAATGTGCACACACATACACACAAAGGTCATCAAAGTGATGGGAAAAGTCTATATAATAGCTGAGCTACACAAACAAACAGCAGCGAACCAATATTCTCTAGCAAACACCTCATCGCAACAACACTTTGTAGCATGTATCTGCAATATGTATGTTATATGTACACATAAAACGTATCATAATTAAGAAAATTTGCTAACGATCGCTTTAATAATAGTAAAACAGTGTGGATACAAAATGTAATATGTATAATATGTACTAATACATATTTATAAAGCTGACCTTATCAGTATCGTGTCATTCCGATGCTAGGGCCACCTGTGTTGTAAGAGTTCCATGAACTCTCCTGGGCCTTTGAAAAGCACAAATAATATGCCTCACTCAGAATCAACGTCAAGAATGTGAATGCAGCACCAGCAGAGAAAACACCCTTTCGCAGTGTCTTGCAGTTTACGTCAATGCCCCCACGTATCCCTTCCCATGTGATCTGTACGCTGCCCTTGTTGACCCCGCCAGTATGCAGACCTCAGCAATTGCAAATGCAATCCTGTATGCTACACGTTAGACTATCTCTCTCCTTCCCTACATCTCACATATATAAACACAACACACCCTCACACACACACAGGCATATACACATACCAGGAGAGAATGAAGAAAATGACTGCCCATACTCGAGAGGCACCTGGCTTCAGAGGAGACGAACAACACAAGCATCTGGTAACAGCAGTGATTATAACTTGACCCACCAAGAGGAACAAAAATGCACCAACGCCCAACCCGGTAGCTATATCCTTGCTATATCTGCAGTACATATACCCCCAACTTCGTTTTCCTCAATTGTCACCTGTAAACAACTTTTACTGCAAGTTTTGTGATGCTTAGCCAATCAGACACTTATGATGAAATCTGTCTAATAAATTAATGAAAGTTTCAAGTCGTAAGTCATTTCTAATGATGAATGTGATACACTTTGCTGTATATGTATTACACCGGAGTCCGGTTGAGTTATTCCACTGCTTAAGTATATAGTTGTAGGAAATACATGTAACTAGTCTCTTCTAGTTGTTTATCTACCAGTTCATATATCCATACGTTAATACAGATAAGACTACGAAAAAAGTATGTACACACACACACACAAGCACAAACGCGCACACGTCTGTAAAATATATATCATATGGATTTATATATGCGTGCATACACGTTCTGAGCTCAGTACATGGCTTCTTCGTGATTCGGCACCAATGGCGAGACCGAAAGCAATTATGTCTAGAATGAGTGTTGCCAGGATCACAATGTACGATGTACCGTAAGCAGAGCCCATAATTCCCTGTTGACTTCTGGAGATTACATATAAAAAGAAAAGTATAAACATTACATAATGTGCAAAGCTATGTACTTCATAAATATATAAAAATGGGACTCATTGTGGGGAAAATAGTTGGAACAGCTCTATATCCTGCATCCATATTAATACGATGTACATTTCGCGATTTCAACTACAGATCTATACTAAAGAGACGAAATCGGCTCAAAATGTCGGTTGAAAGCTGAAAGACCTTCGGTTAGATGGAGAAAATCCATGTATCTATCGAAATACGGTGTACATTTCGCGATTTCAACCTCAGATCTGAAGAAACACTAAATTTTCGTTTCTTCACAGAGAGAAGGAAATCGGGCTCAAAATCCCGCATTTTGACAAAGCCTATACAAACAAGCATAGATCTCTCGTAGAATGCTCAAAAAGCCTTCGGATAGACGGAGAAAATACATGAAATCCCGGAAACACTTGCATTCGAGAGAGGAGAGGGAGAGAGTAGATCTAAGAACATACCTTATGACGCTCGCCGCCGGAAGCCGCACACAGAACCGGAGATTAACCTAGGGCACAGAAATAAATTTTCAAACTCTTTTTGATTGTCCACATAGCACATATTGCGAGATGACCGGAATTTAAGCCACGTGTACGGTGATTATTAAGCGCGTTTCATGGGTTAGATTCCACGTTAAATCTTTCAATTTGACATTTCAACATGCGGTTGGTATCACGACAGATTACCTATAAAAACATTTTTTAAAACTTTCATAATGGTAGGAATCTTCTTCGAATATTCTTATTACAAAATTAATATAACAATAAAGATATTACTAAATTGAAAGAGTTTAAATATACTAATTTAAAATGAATAAACAAAATTGTTAAATACCTTTTT
Source organism: Selaginella tamariscina (assembly GCA_003024785.1). Classification (NCBI taxonomy): domain Eukaryota; kingdom Viridiplantae; phylum Streptophyta; class Lycopodiopsida; order Selaginellales; family Selaginellaceae; genus Selaginella; species Selaginella tamariscina. The sequence goes on from PUQB01000357.1 coordinate 183,716, forward strand.
AAAGCCACATTTCATCGGGCATATTCTCGACGTCAGCATAAAGATTCTCTGTATGTGAAACCTTCACATCCAATATTAAATGAACCTTCGTGCCAAACCTTGATGATAGCTCCTCATTGGCTGCCATCCCAATCTTCCTGCATATATACACTATATATACATATATACATACGTACACACACACACACACACACATATATATAGATAGATAGTATACTAAGTACACAAGTTTGTTTAACTTATATACCCCACATTGGTATACTTAATATTAACAAGACTTTAACACATTCCATACATACATACGTTCTCTCTCTCTCTCTCTCTCTACACACAACACACACGCAAATTAAGCATCTATAAATATCTTAGTCTTTAGATAATAGTACATTAACATCATATGTGTCTCTTAATTAACGCACGCGCAACACACAAATTACCTGATTAGTGTTCCATTTTTTCCAATCAGAATTCTTTTGGTTTTCTGTTGGTACCACTATCTGTTGCTCAATACGTATAGATCGATCCTTTAACCCTTCCATGACACATGTTTGTGATGTAGATGATATGGTATTCTCTGTTTTATGAATATTTATAATGTAATATAATATACAAAGGTATACACTAAGTATATATCAATTATACTACTGTGCGTGCGTGCGCGCGCGCGTGTGAGAGAGAGAGCTCAACGGCATACTCCACTGCAAGCTTTTAAGCTTTTAACTAATATATTACGATTATCAATTATATATAGTTTACTATTATTCGAGTAAGTGTATATACATGCAGCATTACATGCGGTGTGATGTTCTTTGTTTAATGAATGTTATATACAGACTTATGCATTATCATTTATATACCTGGTGTACATTATCCAGGACATGCTCCCAAACGAACTTCTTTGGCAGCCATTATGGGCTCATATCCGTCACTACACCTTTCTGTTCTTCCCACGGCCTATAACAGCCTGAAGGAAAATATAAACAAACATAAATTATAAAAGAATTATAAATATACTCACATATACATAAATAAATGAAGAATATGCTCTACCTCTTCCATGAGATATTCTTTCAAGTGCCTCACACCGCCACCTCTCAGTCCGGATATCATAAACACCCTGCTCAGGTTAATTCAAATTAACAGTAACTAGATTAAATTAAAATTAAATACCTATTTATAGAGAGAGAGATGGCTCTCTCTCCATACACACACACACAAGAAACTTCGACTACTCTATCTATATACATATATAGATCTCTCTCTCTCTCTCTCTCTCTCTCTCTCTCTCTATTTCTATATATATAATATAATATCTTTCATACCTATAATTACCTGTCAAAACCAGGAAGACTTCCATACTCTTGTGCAAGTGGTACTAATTCTCTTTTCTGACGAATTAAATCCACTTTATTTAAACACAATATTCTTTTCTGCTTATCCTGCTTCTGCTCTCCTAATTCTCCACTAATTTTCTCACTCGCAAATCAGGCCTGTTAAATCTCATCATTAATCATTTAATCTGAGAGAGAGATCAGTTATCACTATATATATATATATCGCAATGATATTGTTTAATTCATTACTTGCCTCTCAATTTGTCTGTGTGCATCTACAAGTACTATGAGGACTTCACAGTGACCAGTGACCATCCACGCACTTTGTACACGGCTTTTAACATCTCTTCGTATACCTTGGCCTTTCGGTCCAATCATCAAACCGGGTGTGTCATAAAACAACTGCAAAACACATAACAATATTCCTTATATAACAACATAGTAAGTATACTAGCAAACAATTCATAGAGAAGTCTAACGTATATATCTGATATACTATTAACAGTACAATGCAGTATAATATCACACATACATAAAAGCATACATAAATTATGAATACGGAACTTACAATCTGTGTATCATTATCTGTGAGCACACCAAGGATCTCGTTTCTTGTTGTATTTGTCTTCCTTGATACTGCAGAAACCTTAGTCCCAATCTGCAATGATAATTAAAATCTCCCATGTTACTGAACTCTTTGTGCGCGAGCATATATACATAAATAGAGGTGAAGGTTATATCTACACTATATTGTATATATATTACCAACACATACACACACGTATATGCATACCATGAAGTTGAGAAGAGAGGATTTCCTGCATTTGGAGCTCCTATAATGCCAACACGCAGGGACTTTTGGTCTCCGTGTTCCAATGGTCCAATCTCCTCCGTCTGATCATCAACGGCCTCGATCAGTGCTTTAGCCTGAGCTGCTCCTTCTAACCTTTCCGTCTTTTTAGTGCTGTTAAACACTTCTATTACATCACCATCTTCGTTTTCGGTAATATTTTCCTCATCTTCAGAAATATGCGCCTCTTCCTCGAGAATATTCTCCTGCATATTCTCCTCTTGGTCATCTTCGTCACTGCTTTCTTTCGTGTCCACGTCTATAGAGCTGCTAACAACTTCACAAAGTTTTCACTGTTAAAGAGTACGGATGTTGTATATCTGCATATTAACAATATAATATAGATATACTCGTATATATCATATTAATATAATGCATATATAGATAATTATGATCGAGATTTGTGAATGTATCTATGAATGTCTCTGATATATCCAGGTATCGTATGTATATATGAGGGCGGGGGGGGAGGGGGGGGGAAAGGGAGAGAGAGGAGAGCTTACCAATATTATTAATGAGGCCTTTGTCTGCGAGTGCTTGTTCAACCCTGTCCCTGAAAGATGCCTTCCATCCTTCCTTTACAGGTTGGCTACAAATGGTAGATTCCATAAAGTCTTCTATGTTAGATTTCTTAGAACATTCTTCATCATCAGTGCCCTTTGATGAGTTCAGTGACTTAAGTGCAAACTTAAGCAAATCTGTAAGGGAATTAGTGGGAATGTCGGATTGAAGTTTGACTGTCTCCATTTGACCGGCCTTGACTTCACCACCGTTGATCTTCTCTCTTTCGAATCTAACATAACAATAATATGTAAATACAAACACATATACATACAGCGGGCGCGCACACTCACACACTCATATCGACACGCAGCTGAATGGCGTTATTTCCTCTATTTCTTCACAACCGACAATAGTACCCTTTGCTCCTTTTCTAGAAACCTGCTTAACTTCAGAACCAGAATCCGTACTACTCTTGTTCTTCTCCACTTTGCGTACAACACTTGTCTTTACAATTCTTTCCCGTGCAGCTTTGCTTAATAACAGACCGAGCTATCCCTCTTAGGCAGCTTCAACTTATCCCTTCATATAAGAATATACAATTGATTATAGACAGCCCGCTGTGTGTGTGTGTGAGAGAGAGAGAAAGAAGCGTATGTTGTGCGCATTAAACATTCACTACATAACACATAGATATATATAATCTGGTTTTTGCTATCCATAAATCTATTCCATATATTACGATTACATGGTACATTAATATAATGTAATTACCGCATATATTAGTATGTAAATGGAATTAGTTTACCTTCCCCAATCTGCATATTTTTTCCCATCAATCGGAGCATTAACCGCTTTTTCATACTTCTTCGGTTCGCCAGTAATTCTACATGGCTTCTCTCCTTCTTTTGTGCTTCCTTCCCAGCTTTGATTTCATTGTACTTGACAACTTTCGGCCTTTCCTGTCCAATAACATTTATATGTGTATGTGTGTGTGTGTGTGTGTGTGTGTGTGTAAAATCAGATATATATATTAGAAGATGACATAGTAGGAGTGTACCCGCTAGGAATATATATAACAGATAACATAACTTTAAAGGTAGTAGACTCATATGCGTGTGTACGAATACATTATAAGATATTAAATAGTTTATTCTATACATTTAGCTTAAAACAGTAATTCTTATGCAATGAACGTGAGATACCCAAACTGTTATATATAGAGAGACATAAATGCATAGAAATATATTTTATAAAATGTACATTTTTAGAAGTATACTAAATATATATTATAAAACTTTAAATATGTGTGTGGGAACGATAAATGCATTATATTCTCTACAATAACGTGTATGTATTGCACATTTATAGAATTATTTCGCAAATGGTACATTACAGTTTCAGTGCATGTAAGCTGTAATATAACGTCATAAATGAATAAAGATATGTATATGGTAGCATATAGACTACACAAACATGTTTAAATATACCAACATGTGTTTGAATATATGATAATGCCTATGATAGTCTATAGAAATGAGTACATTATCCATGCATATATATATATATATATATATTAGCCTTACCTTAAGACTTTCGTGTTTCCAGGCTCTTGTGATGCACTAGATTTCTCAAACCTGGCCTTTGCGAGCTCCCTAATCTTGTGAAATCGCTCCTCCAGAGAAGGATTTCTCAGTAGCAGAAGCGGCTTCCCATGACAGGTTTCTTCTCTGCGCTACACAATGCTTGCAAATGAGCTGCTTACCCACCGGATTACGCCCCTCCCTGCACCGTCCGCATCTGCATCCCATAAACCCTACAATGTACTAGGGTTTAGGGTTTACTCTGTTTTTAGGGTTTCTCTGTTTAGGTAGGAATTCAAAATGCGCGGAATATGCCTATTAATGACGTTTATGATTTGAATGAAAGTATATGGTCAGAATATGCGAATCTTTGGGGTTTAAGACTTCACATTTTTGAAAAATGGAATGCGAAGAACCCTAGGACATGGAGGCCCGAGTACGGGACATAAGCAAGTGCGCCGTGGCGGCGGAGCTTGTAGAGTTCCTGGAGGGCGTGTGCGGCAAGGGAAGCGTAATCTCCTGCACGATCGACACTGCTCACGGTAACTGGATGTCCAGAGGCTTAGGGTTCGTGCAATTTGCATCCAAATCCTGTGCGCAGCGTGCCTCCGATCTTGCAAGCAGCAGCAATCTCGTCTTCCTCAACAAGCCCCTCAAAATCGACATTCTTCCCTCATCACGCGGTATGTGTGCGTGCGTATATGTATGTATTGTGTGTGCGTATGTATTGCAGCTTTAATCTAAAAGCTAAACAATATATACATCAAATACTGAATCCCATCTATATATTGTAACTTCTTTTATAAATGTCTTCCGTAACTTAGAAGTATCTAAAATGCACACAATCCTAATTATATATCAAAATACTAAGTCCACACAATCCTAAAAGGTATACTCTGTGTGTGTGGTGTGCGCGCGCGCTCTCTTGGAAATATGTATCATCCAAATACAGGAATAGGGTGGATATATTACAATGTGCCCATAACTATATGTCTTTATGTTCATTTAGGAAGGGGGTACCTTGCAGTTCATTGTAAAATTCACACATTTCGCTCTAAAAACCACTCAATCCTGAAGAGTACATACATGCATATACATATGAAAACACTAAAATCGAAAAGTGTACCACATGTGTGTGTGCATGTTAGACTTTCGTAGTTACATAAATATATCTGAAAATTCTTTGTATTTATTTAGGGGTGCATATAAGAGAGAATCTTTATATCTATTCATGTGTTCACCCTGCTCATTGTGAACTTCACATAATCCGCAGTAGAAGCAACGGATGCTGAAGAATATAGTATACGCACGCACACACACATATGTTATGTATCACTAAAACGCACTCAATCTTAAAGAGTATAGTAGTTGTATGTGCTCGTATACATATATTGCAGAAACACACACACACACACACACACATGTAGGTTATTTCCAGGGCATATCAGGGTAATATGCGACTTGAGGAGGCACGACTATTTATGGGGTTCATGTCCTCAGAGGATGTTGTAAACTACTTGTGGTCTTGCCCAAATGTTGCTGTGGAGTTTTGCTTTGGCGCCTCTCAGATAAATCTGCTCATTGAAGATGGTGGTTCCCAGTATAAACTTCAGCTGCAATTCCGGGATTTGCTGTTTGTGGATGCTAGCGACAACTCAAGCAGCGGAAACAACCTCTTGTTGTTGAAGGTTGTGTGTGTGTGTGTGTGTGTGTTTTTGATATGTATATGCACATTATTGTATATAATCTATACAGGCACACTCTTTGACATAGACATACCTACATGTATATACAGACTTTACATGGGAAGTAGTTCATATGTTCAGTATACGTATACATATACGTCCAAATGAACATGTGCTATGGTAGTTCATTATCTGTAACATACAATTCCTACATGTCTACGACCATAGGCATGCATACACGCAGGTACTCACACATATATATCCCTCTGCTTGTGCTTGTTCCACCTTCCAATGAGTAACTGGGCAGTTTACGTATTCCAGGTATCCACATTCCCATATCCCACTTAAAACCAAGTGTAGATACATGTGTTGTATATGCAAGAGAGAGAGAGAGACCCATGATTTTTGCAGCTTTTTCGTCCGCCACTTGTCTTCATTGGAGTACCACCAGAGCAAGCAACTCCAGTGCTGGACAATCCACTTGCTATTCTGCGACACTTCAAGGCCATACGTTCTCACAACTACAACTACACATATTCAAAGTTCCATAAAGAGCCAGTCTGGGTTCGTACGGTAGACTTCACACCGTTAAAATCCATTTCACAATCACTCGTCTACTGCCTAGAGTTTCCAAGTAATCCAGAGCTCACTGAGCAGCTATCGAGCTACTATGCTTCACATCAAACTGTTGAGCTGGGTACATATATACTTACATAGCTTTTTCTTTATATTTATTTCTATATTACAGTATGTAACTAAAGTATACGTTTTGTAGATGCCAGGAAGACCATATGCTTACAACAGGAGGCAGTTCCAATTCTCAGCTGTACAGATGGTTATGACTTGCCTCTGGAAGTGGTTACAAGCTCAATTTCATTGTGCACGGGTCATTTAAGTCAGCAGCAGTAACACCCGAGCTTCTAAACTTGCTTAAGAGCTTGCTGAAGACCGTTGCGTGGGGGCTTTTGAGAAACTTACATCGGCGAGTGGCGAGACTTGTTTTCAGCCTATTCCGGTTCTCGAGGAATGTCTCCAGAAAAACAATGGTATGTTTTGTGTGCGTGTGCATGCGTAATACGATTAATATGTTTATAAACATCTCCATCTATTTTAGATAGTGTACTTATATGTATACGTTACTGAATATAAGCTAGATAATAGTTGATACCATGGAGTTTTTCGAGTTACAAATCTTCCTTTATAATTAGCTGGTATGAGTTTATAATACTACATATATATCACGTTTTAACTTTAAAACAGCTTTTAAAGTGTCATATAATGAATCAAACCGATTGGTAGTATAGATACTTTTACAGTAAGACATGGCTCTTCTCTCTCTCTCATCAGTGTATACTTACAAGTGTATATATCTAAGTTGTGTGCTTCTGCTTATGTATGTTATATTCAATCTATGAGCTAAGCAGCACGTATTCTTTCAATATGTTCATAGTTATAATCGTAATGTAAAATGAGAAGTGTCAGTACATTAATCTGATATTACCATATAGCAAGTTACATTATTGCTTGCTAATATAATCAACATATATATTTCATGTAGATATAATTCAAGTACTAGAATACACACACACGCACGCGCGCAGACGCACGCACCCTACTAACACTGGAGTGGTCAAGGCTCGGAGAAAATAAACTTGGTCCGGGACAAACATACATGAAGCGGCTTCTTGTGACACCAACTAAAGTTTATTGTACTGGTCCCGAGATTGAAGGTTCTAATGGAGTCATCAGAAGATACAACGATCTAATATCTAACTTCGTACGTGTTTCTTTTGTTGACGAGGTAATTATCTACTCTAAATAGTTCTACATATAGTATTATAGTCTCTATTAGTAAAATCATACGTCTTAGTAGATATGTATTATGATATAATATACTATACTAGATAATACTAGTACACAGTAAAGTATTTTGACTATTTATAAATATACAAACAGCACATCATAATATAGTCTGTATTTGTAGTTTAGATGGTACAAATAAGTTAAATAGCATATTTATATGATTGTAAATATAATATATATCAATAATCAAAATAAGTATATATTGCCACTACAAATCTTCAAGGTAATTAACATATGCAGGATTTTGGGCCACTCTACTCGGATGCCACGTGTGTTCCAAAGAGAATATCTCCGCAAGTCGGACTCTTTCCTGAGACCTCGGAGGTTTTCCACCGTGTATTTTCGGTTGTACGGGATGGTTTTCGTATTGGTGGTAAGCACTTCAAGTTTCTTGCATTCTCAGCAAGCCAGCTACGTCAGCATTCCATGTGGATGTTTGCTGACACGGACAAAGTCACTGCCGAAAGCATCAGGTGTGTTTACGCAATGGACATGCAGTAATTCAAATATAGACATATATATGCACACACACACACCGAGTACTGCTATATATGTATATTATCGGTTGTGTCATGTACAATAGGCGGTATATAATACACATATAGATGATGAAGCAGTTACATCAATTAACAGTTTATAGAACTGGAGTTAATAGCATATAGATTAGTATAATTTCATGTAATTAATATTAGCTACTGTTTAAAAGAAAATGGATGGGGAGCTTTGACAAGTTTAACAATGTGGCAAAATGTGCAGCAAGGATGGGGCAGGTAGCTTTCTTTGATATAATGGCCTAAATAATGCTGGTTGTATTATAGAGAGATACACACACGCTCACGCACGCGCGCACAGACACGAGCTAATAGTACTTACTAATTGTGTTTATAGAGCTTCTCGTCATCTATGAGATCATTGGAGGCTCTGGAGAGCGAAGTTTCTCTCATAGACGATGTAGAGAGATTATACAGAGGAGTGCGCTACTGTTTCTCAGACGGTATTGGAAAAATTTCCAAGTCGTTTGCAACAGATGTGGCTAGAGAATGCAAAATAGAAGTTGTTCCCTCAGCGTTCCAAATACGGTATGTAGTTTATAGACATGTACGTAATTATATATATGATATGTTATAGTTTACTTAAATAGGCTTATATTAATATAGACAGTGGATGAGATTGATGTATACTATGTATCAAATACTATTCTGTTACAGTATATATATCCAGTCTTATACAAGTCAATAATAATGGAGTTAATATGTGAATTTGTGTGTGTATGTGGTTAATGATACACTTTTAACAAACCCAATTGGCTATTCCCTCCACAATAACTAACATAACACGCACACGCACATATGTATGTATATGTATTCTTATGAATATGCGAATCTAAATAGGTACGGAGGATACAAAGGTGTTGTTGGAGTTGATCCAACTACGACTTCAAAGCTTTCATTGCGGCCTAGCATGCATAAGTTTCCTTCAGATCGTACAAGCTTAGACGTACTTAAGTGGTCTTCATATGCTCCGTACTATCTAAACCGGCAGATTATCATACTCCTGTCAACCCTCGGTGTCCCTGACCATGTCTTTGAGGGACTCCAACAACAGGTAACTAGCTATTTAAGCTATATGGATACTGATTAATAAGTTAAACCACTGTAGGAGTTGAAATTACTTGACACAATGCTTAAGGAGCCAGATACTGCAATTGAGGTGCTTCGTGCTTCATCTTCAGAAGATTCTGTCAGACTTACTGTGCAGATGCTGGAATCAGGTATTAAATACACCCACACATGTGTGTATATATGTTGTACATGTATACATATACTGTATATGTTTGTGCGTGTAGGTTTCACTATAAGTAACGAGCCGTTCTTGAGGAATTTACTATGGAGTTTTCGGTCCCTTCAACTCTACTTACTGCGCATCAAGTCGAGGATACTTGTTCCAAAAGGCCGTTGTCTTATTGGTTGCTTGGATGAAACGGCTACATTAGATTATGGACAAGTGTTTGTTCAAGTCTCACCGGTACCATATATACATATACTCATACATGGTATTATATACTTGAATATACACACACATAGTCATTTAACTCTGCAAGCATTTGCTAATCAACATTAAACATTTGTTGACAAGACTTGATATACATATTACGAACTTGTAGTATTCTTAGTGCGTGCGTGCGTGTGTGTGTGTACTAACTGAAGAAATAGACTCCAGGTAAAGTGAAGGATGGACTTAAAGATTTCCAACCAGGGAGGGTGTAAGTGGGAATCGAGAAGCGTGCGTGGTACGAGGGAAGGTTGTCATAGCCAAGAACCCATGTTTACATCCAGGGGATATTCTTCTTTTGGAGGCTGTAGATGTACCAGGCCTTCACCACATGCTTGACTGCGTGGTTTTCCCTCAACTTGGCAAGAGGTATAGAACATTATACGGTGTGTATCCGTGTCCATATGTATTTCACCTCGTTTATACACTTATGTGTACAATGTGATGTATATGTTCTATATATTTTAGTTAATTGTGTCAATTATTTGCAGGCCTCATCCAAATGAATGCTCAGGAAGTGACTTAGACGGAGATCTATATTTTGTTACCTGGGATGAATTGCTTGTGCCACCTTCCAAGTTTGAGCCTATGTCTTATGAGCCTTCTGGGGCCGTGAAGCTTGATCATGCCGTGACATTAGAGGTATGTATATATACACATAGACGTGCGCATAGCATGTGCGTGTGTGTGTGTGAGAGAGAGAGAGAGAGTCGCATATATACATATACTTGTAGATGGATATGCATACACTAAACATTAGTTTATTTGAACTACATACTGATAGATATATGGGACTTCTACAGGAAATACAGGAATTTTTTGTGGAGACAATGGTACACGATAGTCTGGGAGTGATATCAAATGCACACTTGGTACATGCAGATAAGGAGGAAGAAAAGGCGAAGCATCCCAAGTGTCAGGAGCTGGCCAAACTTGCATCTGCAGCCGTTGATTTTGCAAAGACGGGCATACCCGCGGTGATACCCGTTGATCTCCGGCCCCGGGAATATCCGGATTTCATGGAGAATGAGTTCCGAGCTACGTACATTTCTCAAAGTATCCTGGGAAAGCTATACAGGTATATCAATTATATTGTACTCTACTTGTTATATAGATATACATTATCTATTTGTTATGGTATACACAGTTGCAACGATATTAAGACTATCAGTATGGTTTAGTAAATCATAATTATATATACTTAGTAATAGTACAATATACTTTAGCAGTTTACATCACTATTCTAATATAAATGTACAAAATCATTTCTTCAAGACTTTGATAGTACACACACACATACATATATACACGTGTGTGTATGCATGTATGTATGTATGTATATGCACACATACGTCGGTTTTTTCTAAATGATTTGTTCAGGTCCTTGAGCAATAAAGGAATAGTGTATGGTGAGGATAGAAAGCCATCAAAGGGAGAAATTGAGAAGGAATACGACTGTAAGCTAGGAGTTGAAGGCTTCGAGAAGCATATTAACGAGGCATTGAAGTTAAAGAATATATACGACACGAAGCTGATGCGTATTATCAAGCAATATGAGGTAACTGAAGCCGAGGTCATTACAGGAAATGTTCTAAAGTTTACTAGAGTTAACGAGAAGCAGCGTGGGGACACTAAAGACAGGATTACATTTGCTATGAAGGCTCTAATCAAGGAGGCTGCAGGCTGGTTTGAAGGTAAATATATTTATAACAATCTTATATAAGATAATGTATATATGGATAATATTATTTATATCCTATGACCACATTTGTAATTATGAAGGTGGTGGGGATGAAGAAGAAGAGCTTGCTAAAGCATATTCTTGGTACCATGTTACTTATCATCCAGATTACCGTGAAACAAATGTGAAGAACGGACAGGTGGAGTTATTGAGCTTCCCATGGGTTGCTCCGCAGGTAGTGGATAACCTCATCAAGTGCAAGAAGCGCATGGAAGTTATGGAAGTTGATTAATTCGGTAAGTTGTAATTAATCAGAAGCTAATTATATACATGTTTATCTTCTCTGCCTAAATGCATTCTCATACTCATCTGCACGCGTGTATGCGTGTGTGTGCGTGTGGCTTGTATATACATATAAAGGATGTGCTTTGACTGACGTATGATCTGAATCATCTGTTTAGTCCTTACTATATGTTACAGTATGGTACCATATGTTAGGCATCTCTCTCTCTCTCTACACACACACACACACACACACACACACACACACACGCTTTTTAGACTTCACACACTCTCTTATGCGCATCAATGCATAACATACATAGATTAGTGACTTGTACCAATGTATTAAGTCCAATCCTTCATCACTAGTATCATGTAGAGGGAGAAATTCACAGCAACTAAGACAGTGAATGGGCCAATGATCTGGTTGATTCTTCTTTTGAATGAGTATATTCTGCCTCTACTTGTAGTGTTAGTTGGTTCTGTAACATCTTCTGTAGCTGTACTAATTTTTGATTTTGCAGCTGCTCTCTGTACTGCTTTTCCTCTGAGAAGCATTATAGTATATACATGTACACACAATGTATAATACATATAGCATATGTCTGTGTATTATGTGTGTATTATGTAGGGTTTACCTTCGTTCAGAGACTTGGTTTAGTTGGGAAGCGCTATGAGGTAAGCTTTTCTTAATAAGATGCATCGCTCCTTCTGCGTCCCACACCATCTCATAGTCTGCATCTTCGTCTTTCTCTTTTACAACCCCTGTGTCTTTGATTGCTTCATACACATTCTTTAGTAGTGGCCAACATCAATCCCTTGGCTTGGCCACAAAAGTAAAGCCAGTATCGATATTACAAATAGTACTCCATACCTAGCAAGCATATATGTATATATATATTAAGAATGTGTATACATATCGCGCGCGCGCACACACACACACACACACATTTACCAAGCGTAGTTGTAATCCTGAGCAGGTAGAAACAAAGGGTCTTAGCAACAAGGGTATCCGTGTTTGGAGACGAACGTGGAGAAACAGAGACCATCGCAAATGAAGGATATATGTTCCCCTGCTGCCAGCTAAATGTCCCGATTGTATACTGGTAAGGAAATTTACTCAGTTATTAGTGCTAAGGTAGTAAATGAATACATCTATAATCACCTCTGTATGAACTCCTGAGGATGTTAAATAATCCACTTTGCACTGGTCATGGTCATGCCCAGAAAAACCATAATCTGGAAACCAAAACAGACAATACGTGTGTGTGTGTGTGTGTGTGTGTGTGGGTGTGAGAGAGAGAGAGAGAGAGAGAGAGAGTTACAGGCTTGAGTAGAGCTATGAGTTTATGGCTTGTTTCATTTGTCAAGTAGTCCTGGTAACTGCATACAAGAGCAGAATATGAATTACACATATTCCTAATAATTTTCTATTGTATAAGTATAGGTGGGCACTTACGTTATCCTTGAAGATGGCCAGTTTGCCCTCCTCAGTCTCTGCCAACCATAATAATAAATTTAAGTAATAATAATAATAATACTAAAGTATACTATATACATAAAACCCAGGTGTGTGTAGGTGTGTACGTGCCTGTGCGTGTGCGTGCATGTTAAGAAAAATACCTGGTTTATAACAGGAGATGATCGAGCAGGTCCACATGGTGTGTTGTCTGGCTTGTAGAGTGGAATATGTGTCAACAAGACTTTATGCAAATCTGCAAATAAAAATATCATATTGTTCGTTAAACTTCATAATTCCATGATGTTATAATACTTATTTGTTATTATTATTATAGCGACTATACGATGTTATATTCCTACCTGAACTTGATTGTCTCTCAATAAAGCTCCAAGAAGAATTGGTAGCAGCATCCGTCATTGGTCCTACAAAACAGTGCGTATACAAATATTTAGAATATAGAGTAAAATTACATATACAGTAGTAATAATATGAATTGCACACCATCAAGAGCTTGAGCATTTACAAACACAAACTCCAAGCCACCAACCTTGTGGCTGTAGTCCGTCTCACCAAATCTTTTCTTGTACCTATCCAGTATCTGTAAACTTACTCTTCAATATATGTGTGTGTGTGCATCTCTCTCTCTCTCTCTCTCTCTCTCTCTCTTCTCTCTCTCTCTCTTCTCTCTCTCTCTCTCTCTATCTATCTATCTATATAAATACTGTATCTTCTCATATAAAATCATACAGGCATAACTAGTAAAAATATTATATTAATACATATAATGTACCTGTGGTTTATGAGAGAAGGATTCATGATAACCAATATCATGATTCCCACACAAAAAATACATGGGAATTGTCATTCTCAATCTCAGCCTCTTCAACCCTCTCTGAGACTGATCGAAAACATGTTCAAAACGCTTGTATGACTCTTCCCACCTACACATACACACATGTTTATATGTGTTTATGTATGTATACGCAGGAACTTACTCAATATCAGAAAGATACGGTCCCCGTCAAATGAATCCCCAAGTATTATAATTTCATCAGGCTCTAGACCCAATACAGATGACCTGAATGCTCGTCTCATGTAGATATCAGAGTAAAACTGAACAATCTTCAGCGCTAATGAACCGGGAGCCATTCCGTACGATGTTCTGTCCGTCAGCTGTTGATTGCATTAGTGTGTGTGTGTGTGTTATTCCATATGATGTGCTAGTATGTCTAAACAATAATATATTAGTTCAAAAAGATCATGTAATGTATATATATATATATGTATGTATGTATGTATGTATGTATGTATGTATGTATGTATCTCTCTCTCTTTCTCTCTCGTACGATGTTCTGTCCGTCAACTGTTGATTGCATTAGTGTGTGTGTGTGTGTGTGTGTTATTCCATATGATGTGCTAGTATGCTACAGTAGCTCATATGATGTGTATGTATGTATGTCTCTCTCTCTCTCTCTCTCTCTCTCCGTACGATGTTCTGTCCGTCAACTGTTGATTACATTAGTGTGTCTGTGTGTGCTAGTATGCTAATTCAAAAAAGCTCATATAACGTATGCATATGTGTATGTGTGTCTACACACATACACACACACGTATGTATCTATCTATATATATGATAGAATTTACATATGTATAAGCAGATATATTTATAATATAAGATATACCTGAGGGTCAGCAATAAGAGCAACCCGGATAGGTTTATCTGCAGAAGTTTCTGGGTTCTGGTAAACCAAACAGGTAAGATCAGAATTTATGCATATATTGTATATACATTATAAATTTAGAATCATATATATGTGCGTTTATGTTGTATTTGTATGTATACAACATATTAAATTACTAAACCCATTAAATTCATGTGAGTAATTCCTAATTGAATAGCTATATATATTATATATATATATATATACAGAAAAACATGTAAGAAGTAAAACAAATTATGCATACCTGTTGCAGATCTGGCCAGGAACACCTCCAGCGGGGAATCCAAAAGGCGAGCAGCTCCCCATAGAGCAGCGAGACGATCCATATGCATCCCAGACACACAGCGAGCCTCCACAAGGGCTGCATTTTCCGTTCCCCTAGAACCCTAAAACAGGGGAAATGCACCTACCCTAATTCATTAAATTTATGCATTACACTTGCCCTAAAATTAAATTTATTTTTGAAGTTTAGGGCTTATGAATGCGAAATGTAGTTGCCCTAATTAAAAATATTTATTCTTGAGGTTTAGGGTTTATGAATTAGGAAGAAATGCAGAGCTTGGGAAGGGCGCTATGGCGGGGGGCGCTGCAATCCGGGAAGATGTTTCGGATAGAAGAGGCGCCGAGCATGCAAGGTACGCTAAACATCTCGATTCATCAAAGATCGAGCGATTTCCTGTCCGGATTGCACTGCATTTCCTGCCGGCACATGCGGATTGTGGGATGGGCACGCAAGATGGAGGATCCCAAGGGCGTCAAAGGGGAGGCATGGCGTAGGAGGCCTGTGAAGAAGAAGAAGCGGAAGGTTTACAGTCCGTACACAATCCGTGCGACGAGGTTCTACAGTAGGCAGAGATGTTTGTCTTTCCTGAGAGAAGAATCCGAAAGGGATGCTGCTGAACGTGCCAGAGCCGAGGAGGAGATGAAAGCAAAACAGGTACATTGTGTGTGTGTGTGTGTGTTCATATAGCAAAGCTTCAGAGTTCTGATTAACTATGATATGCTCATCGGCAGACACATAACTCAATATTATATAGAGCCAGTATATTATGTTTGATATAGATTATTTTGTATAATATGTAGTTCATTCGATATATAGAGTTATTCTCCTTCCACCGTAACTTCTTGGTATATGTATATGATATGTATGTAGATACGCACAGACATGCATAAAATACAAGATAGTATTATGTAAATATATTTATTTATTTGTGAAGAAGGAGAAGATGAAGAAATCCAAAGTGAAGACTCCAATAAAGAAGGCGATATATGCAGGAGGCAGGGCTGCATTTGTTTCAGCAATGGTGCCGTTTACAAGAGAAAAGAATCCTGAAATCCCCGACTATTGTCCACCAGTCGTGAAGAGGATTGATCCGTGGAGGTGTGTGCGTGTGTTGTGTGTGTGTGTGTGTGTGTGTGTGTGTGTGAGAGAGAGAGAAGAGAAGAGCACACTTGTAGTAACCAAACAGTATATCTAGTGTATGTACAACCATGTAACTATGTTATTTTAGTTATACTTGTAGGCCCTATATTATAGTTGTAGAACTTATATATATATATATATATATAGACACACACACGCACGCACTGATTAATTTGATATTAAGGGCGAAGTGGACACCTCCCTTTAAAAAGCCAAGGCAGGATTATCAAGTAGGAAGGGCGAGGCCATTGGCTAAGGCAATGGTGAAGAGTGTGATGAAGGATAAGGCTGTGTCAAAGGCTATTGCTCGGAGGAAAAGGTTTGAAAAAAGGTTTAAAAGGGCACCAATGCGTCCTAAACAGAGGATGGAATTCACTTAATGTGAATTATCTGTATAAGGTATTTAATTACATTTTATACATTTTATAAAGGAATATACTTCTTTTTCCTTTATACGCGTATGTGTATAAGGTGTTTAATTACATTCTATAAAGGATTGTGCTCCATTATGAATGATTAACAACTGTTTAATTAATAATTTTTTCCTTCTTAACGAATTTCTCAATAATTAATTTCTCATTGAAATATATAGAGAATATTCTACGAATCGTTCCTAATTTACCCGCATTTTAGGGCTTCTTAATTTAGGGCTCATTTTGGCGGGCAGAGAGCTGTTCTTTAAATCGAGGTATGTAATCCCTTTCGCAGATATTTCTTATGCAGTATAATATAATAGCTATGTTAAATGTATCAATTTATCGATTATTTATTTAGCATTTTAAATTAATTATTAAAGTTCATCATTTAATACATTATTAATCTTAACAGGTTTACAGTTCCAACCTTTTATAGAGAATATATATTGTACTATACAAATAAATACATACACATATGTATGACAATACAGATATATGTGTAAACGCATATTTCGGGAGCATACATGCACGTAACGAAATAATCATTCATGCATTTAATAGTGTATATTTGGATATGTGTGTGTGTGTGTGTGTGTTATATAATATGTTACAGTGTCACAAGGCTTCTAACTTGGCACCTGGGGATCTGCAAACATAATAATTCCAGGATGGTTTCTGCTCAACAAAGGTATTTTCCAATTTTTATGAATAGTTAGCTAATATGTCTGTACACATGTATACACATACATATTTACATATATGGACACATACAGGTTGTTCTGGATTGTGTGGTGGATGTGGTTACTATGGATGTTTATAACCGCTGGGGAGCGTTAGGGCAGCCAGGAAGAGACTGCCTCCTCTTGTGCAATGAGAACCTAACCTGCGCTCTCGACTGTGCAGCATGTGACTACGACTGCTGTAATTCTACTTGCAGTGTAAGGGGGGAATATGCGATCCCTCATGCTATAGTTCGACTCTGAATATTAGCACTTGCTGCATTGCTGTACCTGCTCCTCCGCCATCTCCTCCTCCCAGTATGTTTTCGACATCACTTGGACTACACAATTATCTGGTAAAATTATTAGTTTTTCCATGCATTTTAATTTTCTTCATTTATTTATTTCTCGTTTTCCTAAGAGAGGGTTGTATTTATATATCTCACGTATTTTGCCGTAAGCATTAATATGTTCCCACCCTTGTGTTATGTGGTGTCGAGCTCATATAAGTGCTCTCTCTCTCTCTCTCTCTCTCTCTCTCTCTCTCTCTCTATGTGTGTGTGTGTGTGTTTGCATTTGAACTACTAACTCAACTTTAGAAAAATTATACCAGTGATGTCTTAGGGAGTTCAACTTATACTAATTATACTAATAGGGAGTTCAACGTCTTAACACTTTTCTAACGATTTTTACGTCCTTTTTCTTTTGCCCAGTAATACCGGTCCAGGGAATTGCACCACGGTTGGACTTGCAACTGTGAATATTAGACTAATTGAGGGCGTTCCATACAACTTTAGCATTTTGGAATAGACTCGAGTTGCAGTGGATCCAGTTGTATGTGTTGGACCCCGTACACTGGTTCCCCAAGCTTTTTCCAGGTAAATATGTATATATGTGCATATTTATTGTGTGTTGTATGTGTGTAGAAACGCACATAAAACTTAAAATATGTACGAACACATATATACAGGTATGCACACACACCACACACACCACACACACACACACACACACACACACACACACCACACATATATATATATATATAATATATATATATATATATATATATATATATATGCATTTTTATTTCAGGTAACTATCACCAATGCTACATCAGGCATTCCTCCTGTGAAGACGTCCTGTTTTGTGGGAAATGGTTCCGCTTTTGGAGCATATCCCGTCTCATGCATTGCACAAAATTCACTTGCCAATGCCACTACACAGTATATTCTGTCCGTAAACGTACTTTCCTACGGCTCTTGGGTACCTATTACCGGATATTCAAGTCCACCTGTATATATCGTTACAGGTGCTCATATTGTTAATTATAAATATAATATACAATATAATTGATTTATCTAATTGAGCTTACATAACACGTACATACACACACACGTATGTACATGTTTGCTAATTGTGTGTTTTATACAGGTCCCGTGTCGGTTTCCGCATGCTTAGCATCGTGGTATAATGGAAATAATACATTTATAGCAGGAACACTGGCAAAACTTATTATAACACAAAAGGATGCATTTAACAACACAGTTAATATCAACACAGGAAGCAGCCAAGTATTCAATTTCAACTTACGGGTACTTTTCGAAAAACCTATATATGTATAATCTACTATATTATATTGTATACTAACAGTAGTATATTTATCAATGCAGGTAATAGCTAGCCCAATTATTAACACATCGGTAATATTCCCCAGTTTTAACATAACTCCGGATATTAACCAAGGTATCCAAACGGTATCTTTTTACCCCACAATTGCGGGAAGGTTTTATTTACAAGTTGGAGATGGAATGCATGTTGTTCAGAAGTCTCCATTTCGATTTGATGTCACTCCAGGTTGTATACATGTGTATATTATGTATGTGTGTATGTACATTTGGAGATGTATATTTGACATGAATCTATACGTGAAGCATATATTGTTTGGCATCTGTATGTGTAAGTATATCTAAGTGTTTGGATGTGTATATAATGACTGGAAACTCTCCTCCCTCCCTCCCTCTCTCTCTCTCATGCACACGCACACGCACGCACGTATTTACAAGCGTTTTTGCAGGACCATTATCCTTGAATATAACTTCCGCTATATGGCCAAACGGAATAAACACATTCCAGGCGGGAAGAACAGGCAAACTGGCAATACTACAGCTTGATCAATTTGCGAACCCTATCTCAACTCCTAACCTGTTGAACCTGACCTTCTTTTATTTGGATATTAGCACCTGGATTACGCTTAATGTGTCTATGTCCTCCCTGGACATCGACCCAGACTATATGTCTGCAGGCTTTATTCCTACTCTTGCGGGCCAGTATGTAGTTCATGTTGGTAATGGTTCATATGAGATACCGTCGTCCCCATTCACGTTCTCAGTAGTTGCAGGTACGTGTGTGTGTGTGTGTGTGTGTGGTAGCTTTAACGATGGTTATAGTGCGCGCGTGCACGCACACGCACACATGCACGCTGTTTTGCAGGTCGTATATCAGTAAATAACTGCACGGGATCCTGGTTATTGAAGTCCAGTTTTTTGGCGGGAGAGAAGGCAGTTTTTCAAATAATGCAAATCGACACATTTGGAAACAACGTCAGTCTAATTACCGGCAGCATGGAGGTGTACAACTTCGCTGTTAATGTCACTGACGCCGTCACTCTCTCATCTGTTTACATTCCCACTCTCAAGTTGTTACCTGCTGACCTTGCTTCGCCCTTCAGGTCCTCTCCCCCTCTCTCTCTCTCCCCGCCCCTCCTCCCCTCCCTCTCCCTCTCCCTCTCCCTCTCTCTCTCTCTCTCCCCTGCCCTCTCTTTCCTCTGCCCTCTCCCCCCTCCCCCCCCCCCTCTCTCTCTCCTTATAATATGCGTGGGGCCATACACACACATGCACGCGAATGCATGCACACACAATGTGTGTGTGTGACAATCAGATGATTCTTTTGTTCAGGAGTATAGTTTTCTATCCAACACTTGCTGGAGCTTTCTACTTAAACGTTGGCGGGAATAATGTCAACATATCAAGCTCACCATTCATATTTCAAGTTGTTCCAGGTATGCTTATGATTTAATAATCTTTTAATGATAAATCTAGTAATTGTATACATACCATCTCTAACGTGTATTCATATATTAACACAATGTGTATAAATAAGTTTTCTGTACTCGTACACACATGTATTTATACTGTATTTGTAACTTATTGCAGGTCCTATAAGTATACCGGCATGTGTTGCTTTATGGCCAAATGGTACCCGGTTTCAAGCAGGGGGAAACGGGAGTTTACAGATATTTAAACGCGATAAATATAATAATAGTGTTTACGATAATTACGTGTTTTCAGCGGCTATAGTCAGCTCAAGTGATGTACCTGTTGGAAGTTTGCCTGACTTCGGAATCCAGGTATACACACATTTAATGTGTGTGTACGGGCGTGCGTATTATTCTGAAATTTATACGTATTACATTAGAATACTGCAATTATTATAGCTAGGTACAAATATGTACTTATATAGTTTCTTTTAAGCTGTTATAAGTTATCACAATAAGTTTATTAACACACACGCACACGCGCACACACACACACACAGAATTTAACTATTTTATACAGGTACAAAATATTATGTCTACGGACTATAACCTTGTGAGTTTTATATCGACTCTTGCTGGAGCTTTTCAGTTTATTATTGGAAGCAGCACTGATAATATTGCAAATTCACCTCTCGATTTCTTTATAAATGCAAGTAAGCATATTTTATTTATTTACTTGATATTAGTTTATTTCATTATTTCTATACTGTTGTTTTGTAAGCTGGTCATTAGTTTCCTTTACGTTTAATTAATATTTGTACACAAAATTACGTGGGTATATACATGCATACACATTCATACGTATTGTACATGTAGGTTTACTTTAGTATTTGTTCCACACATACACACATTATAGGGAACATAATATATATACACATATCTACGCATTTATATTTATATTTTATAAGTTTTACTGATACACATACATAAGGAGCCACGTATGTATCGCATGCATGTATGTGAACATCTATGTATATGTGTTTGATATGCAGGTTCTGTATCCACACCATCATGCATAGCATCATGGCCGAATGGCAAGAATACATTTGCAGCTGGAAGTGAGGCCCGCTTAGAAGTTCTACTCAAGGATATATATAACAACACGATATGTGATGCTAATGGAGGATTTGATTATAATTACACGGTATGATCATTTAATAACTATGTAAGTATTATCTATATATTAGAAAATAAAAGTATTATTTAAAATTTTAGTACGTATTTAAATTTCCAGTTATCAGCAAGTATTTCTTCAAACGTCTCCCAAGGCTTGGCGGGGTATAACGTCACTCTTGCCACTCATCCAGCTGCAGGTATATACTATTAAATTATATATATTTACAATATTATTACCATAATATAAAGTTTAAATATAGTATTATGCTTATAATATGTTTACTTATGCAGGTTTGGATATTGTGAAGTTTTATTCTCGGATAGCTGGTTCTTATTTTCTCTCACTATGGAGCTCCTCACAGAATGTCACACAGAATATTACGGGCTCGCCTTTTTCATTTGCTGTTACAGCAGGTGTGTGTGTGTGTGTGTGTGAGAGAGAGAGAGAGAGAGAGAGAGAATCTCTCAATATATATAATTTTGTCTTAAAGTATAATCTTTGAATTACTTACAGGCTCTATATCAGTGTCAAACTGCACAGCTTCATGGTTAAATGGTATAAACAACTTTACAGCCGGGGATCAAGCAGTTATACAAATACTCCTCATGGATGCTTATGGAAATAATGTCAGCATTGCAACAGGCATGATAATATACATATTATATATTGAATATATGATAACTTTTGCTGTTATTAATTAAATGATTAATTAATATTATTACAGGCAGAAACGATTCATATAACTTCATTGTGGAAGTGATGGGATATCCTGATGCATTGTCCGCTTGGAACGTTACAGTTGTTCCTCAGAACTTCTCAGGTACACACGCACACACGCACAAGCAAGCAAGCAAGCACGCCCACACATGCACGCACACACTCACACACACATTGTGTAGTACATACACGAACAATGTATCTTTGTTAACAAAACACACACGCATATGTTTATTATAAACGTGTATGCTATATGATTTTACATTGCACATACACAATCATGTACATATACATATCATATGTTATGCAGGTTATCAATCAGTGGTATTCTTTCCAATAAATGCTGGATTATTCAATTTACGTATTGGTAGCAAGTCCAAGAACATCTCTGGTTCACCATTTCAACTCACCATAGCACCAGGTTAGTGTATGTACATACATGTGCATGCATGCACACATACATCTATTGCATGTGGGTGTTTTACTATGTATCATCATTAGTTGGTTAACTTCACACACACACACAAACACAAACACACACACACACATGATATCATATAGCTACATCGAATATATAAATTTGCGCATGTATTTCCATCCTATGCGTGCGTCGTTTTATACAGGTGTATTCTCTGTACCGGATTCATCTGGGGAATGGCTAGACGATATGCAGTTCTTTCTTCAGAACCGTACGATCTCACTCGTTATATATCCGACGGATAGCTTTGGCAACAGTGCATCCAGCAGTGATCTTACAACTGCAAACTTCACTTCCCTTGTTTATTTCGCATCCAACTTGAGTTTACAAGCAGTTCCTAAGATGGTAACCCACACACACTGTGTCACATTCTTGTACCCAATTCTCTTTCTCTCTCTCACGCGCACGCGCACATACACACACACACAAAAACACATACGTGAATACACGCGCAATATGCAATTTATGTATCTTTTCCAGGTGATTACACCGAGAGATAACTTGTCTCTGCTTATGACTTTCAACATGACACAAGTTGGACAGTTCATACTCCAGATTGGAAATGCTTCTGAAGATATTAAGGGCTCACCCTTCGTATTTAACGTTATGACAGGTGTGTGTGTGTGTGTGTGCTTTCATTTCTATGTATCTGCTTGGTGTTTATATATACGCATGTGTATACATGACTCTCATGTTATTGTCATCTGTTATTTTTAATAAATATAACTATATATCCAGACATATATATTTTCATATAATCAGTCTTTTTACAGATAATGTGGATCCGTCAAGAACAATATTAGACGGCGATGGACTGTATAACTCAACAGCAGGTGCCTTTAATAACTTTTGTATTTTAATATATAATTAAAGTCGATATTGCTTAAGATGTAATAAACTCTAAACTCTATAAACTGTTCTTTTTATTTATTACATTATTTATTAAACATGCAGGTGTGCTATCAACATTTCTTGTACAACTTAGGGACAGCGCTGGAAATCCAGCGGCAGCCAATGTATCAGATTTAACTGTGCAGTTCAGTCGGTTTTTAGCACCAATTAACTTAACTACAAACATCTCAATT
>PUQB01000357.1:212781-247781 GCA_003024785.1 Selaginella tamariscina
ATCAATTACTATAGATTAATAATACATGCATAGTGTAAACCGCTCTCTCTCTCTCTCTAGGTGCCTATACACAGAAACACAACACACGCACACACACACAGTCTGTGTGTCTGTGTCTTAGACTATTATAATGGTGTGTGCCACTTATATTGTTATTATAAACTTTAAAGCATTATTATACAGAAGGTCTATTTTTTTATTATTTTCCTTCTGCAACCTTACTCCACTTCTAACTATAATATTTTATAGTTATATTATATAATTAAGTATATCTAGTTATATAGTTATATACGACTCTATATATATTATATATAGTTATGTGTTGTATACTTTAGTATATGTAATATGGAGTATAAGAAAATCAAAATATATAACTGTAGTTATAATATATTTAACTAATATTAAAAGGCCTATACTTATTAAAATTTTAAATTGTGAAGCATAACTTAGTTCTCTTAAGAATAATATATGCATACATGTAATAAGTACATTAATTATTATTAATATATTTAATTTTCTTAATGTTATCATTATAAGATATGTTTAATGGAGTAAGATATTTAATTTTATTAATGAAGTTGGAAATTAGAATTAAATCTAAAGTTAACCATCTAATAAGAAAACGTACTCCATCCTTCATTCCAAATCAATTACCACTTTTGATTTATCTTTAAGTAAATCTTTTGATTATGATATATCTTCAATTTATGCTTTATATAATTGTTAAAAATTATTAACCATAATTATAACTACTAATCCATAATTATTAATGATAAATTTCAATGAGTTTATGAAAGCTTGAAGTTTTGTAAAGTAGTATATTCTAAATTTAATTTTCTAATAATTGTGAAGATTAATTAACAATCAATTGTTATATAAACACCCTTTACCAATAAATTAAAAATATTTAAATATAAGATCATACCACACACACACAACACACCTTAAACTTCATTAAAGAAAATATCAATTCAAACGTTAATATATATATATATTATATATATATATATATATATATATATATATATACATAATCATAAGATTAGTATTTAAAATACAATATACACCTACATATCATAAACAAAGAAATATTATATATACATGTGTGTGTGTATGTATAAAAGTGTGTGTGTTGTGTGTGTAAATGAGAGAGAGAGAGAGAGATTAATTAACAGTAAATTAATCACTCAATTTACTTTCACATTCGCTTCTTTCCAACGTTAACAAACAGTTTAGCCCACTGTGGCAGTCAGCTCCAGGCCCATCACCCTGTAACATATATATATATCTGTGTGTGTGTGTGTAATGTATGTACGTATACACACAAGTATGTATTATACGTAGAGTGCGTGTGGAGTACAAACCTGGATCGAGTTGAGTTCGTAAGTTTGACCACAAGTGCAATCTAAATCCATGGCTTGTATACAAGCTTCTGCTACCATGATCCTGCTCGCTTCACCAACCAAGTTATCACCTGATTCATAATTTAAATAAATTATAAATATTTTTTAAGTTGTATAAAATTATATAAATATTTATCAACAAAATAATAATATGGAAAATTTAGTTAAAGTTTAATGCTTTAATACCTTGCCCAAGAACAACATCACGACGTGAACCGGATGTTGCTTTAAGCAACGTGTTGAGATCGTATGATGTGTAAGGTCCATCTGTAAGCCTTCCTGGCCTGTACATATACATGTAACACACACACACACACACACATATATATATATATATATGTGTGTGTGTGTGTGTGTGTAAATTACAAATACAAGAAAACCTGATAATGGTAAATGGAATGCCAGAATTCCTTAAATAGTCCTCTCCCATCTTCTTGTATTTCAGCACTCCAAACAGATTCATTATGCTGTTGAGTAGAATTATACACACACACACACACACACACACACACACACATATATATATATATATATGTGTGTGTGTGTGTGTGTGTGTGTGTATTATGGGTTATACGTACTTCCAAGGTAGTTCATTAAACTTCGTGACTCCCACAGATGACACCAGAACAAATCTTTCAATGTTCTTAGGGACGGCATTTATAAGGTTTCGAACTCCTACCCAATCTGTTTTTTAAATTTTTATTTAAATATAATTATAATGCTATTTAGTAAAACTAAAGACTTACAATATGTTTTAATACATATATAAGTTTAAAACGTACCACTTATTTATCCAGCACCTGTTTGCTCTGGTGTATTGTCCCCAGCCCAGCGTTTTGATGGGAACGCTGTAGTCCCTGTGCAGCATAATATATGAGTTACCCCCTGCAAAACTTTCCAATTATATTTTTTATTTTATATATATTTTTAACTATTATATTTATTTATCTAATAAACTTACCTCAAATATAGATGGACTTAAATCTTCTGGATTTCTAGTATCTCCCACAGCTATCTAAAAACATGCCCAAAAACAATCTATTAAACACACACACACACACACACACACACACACGCACGCACGCACGCACGCACGCACGCACGCACCTCTAGTTTATCCCCGAACAAAGACTGGGCTTTATCAACATTTCTCAACAATGCACGAACTCGCATTCCCTTTCTCATCAAAGATGCCACAGCAATTTGTCCTGGTAAATACTTATATATATATATATATATATATATATATATATAATATATATATATATATATATATATATATATATCTGTGTGTGTGTGTGTGTGTGTGTGTGTGTGATCAAAGTAAACAATATTTCATGTACATGTATATACAGATTATTAAGTATCTCATGTAATTAACTTCACTTGCATATATAGAATACATTTTATTAGATATGTATTATTTAACAAATTAATAAAATATATAATTAAGAAATTATGCAATTACCTACACCTCCAGTTGCACACAACACAAGAACAAGCTTATTCTCCTCCTTCTCTTCGACCTTTGGAGATGAAATTGCCGCCCGAATTTGAATATTTGATTTGAATTCTCGATTAAATTTGAAAATGGCGCGGTTTTCGAAATTCGAATTCGAAAATGCGCGGTCCTTTGAAGATCTGCTGCTTAATTTGAGTGCATTTAACCGATTAATCTCTTTGAATCCATACAGAAATGGCGAACTTATTACCTCCATCTTATCCACCAAGAACCCTAAAACAGGGCCACCATACATTTTATTTATTTATTTTTTTAATATAAATTATTATATTCAAAATCCGAATATGCTCTGTAAACGGATAAGAATAAATTTGACTTTGGATATCAACTGTCATTTAGGGTTAGGGTTCTTGAGAGAAATGGCGAGCAGGATGAACATGAGCCCGCAGGTCATGGTAATGTTCTCTCTCTCTCTCTCTCCTCTCTCTCTCTCTCTCTCCTCTCTCTCTCTCTCTCTCTCCTCTCTCTCTCTCTCTATATATATATAGGCGCTGCTAAGGAAGCTCACAATCAATACATGGCTGCGGGCTCATGGAAGGATTGTGAGGCCCGAGCTTACAAAGAAACAGAAACAGGAGCTCAAAGAATGCTTTGATTTAATTGATCTCGACGGCTCTGGTACGTTCATATATATGTTTGTATGTATACATACATGTGTATGTACATATATATCTATATTCACCTTATACTTTACACACATGGTATATGTGTGTGTGTGTGTTATGTACTACATTCTTTCATGTGTGTGTCATTAAAATAATAACATAATTTGGTAATTTATTATTTCCCAGAACAATGTGCTTCTGGTTGATTGATTTTTCGTACGTGTGTGTGTGTGTGTGTGTGTGTGTGATACACATGTATATGTATCTTCAGCTTCATTATATGTCTTTAGTCTCTACAAAACGAACTTATTTACACGTCTATTATTCAGTTGACGTCTGCGTGCGTGTGGTGTGTTATATTGTTATAATGTGCTTATTTTCTTCGTGACAGTGTGGTTTATCAGGTGCCATTGACAGCGATGAATTGTTGACGGCTTTCAATGTGTTGGGAATGCATGTTAAGCGTTCCGAAGTCGATAGAATGCTGGATGAAGTCGATGAAGATAAATCTGGTGAGGTCTGCAAATTTCCTCATTATTATATAATAATTATGTATTTCGTATTGGTAGTTATGTACATGCATACATACTATATATACTTATACACACACACACACACATGTATATGGTACTAACTCTTACTCTGGTTTTAGGTGGAGTATCCTGAGTTTGTGCAGATTATGACCACAAACTGGAGACACAACCCAAGATGACGCGGTAGTAACTGAAGGTTAAAAGAGATATCCTACATTTTTATTTATAAATTGATTATTATTTAATTATTTAATTATAAACTTATTATTTAATTATAAACTTACAAGCATAAGATTATATAAACTATGATAATATTGTAACTTTAATTATAAACTTTATTATTTAATTATAAACTTACAAGCATAAGATTATATAAACTATGATAATATTGTAACTTTAAACAAAATCAGCATATTTTAATGGCCAATATTAAACTTCTAATTACTATATAAGTATGTGTTTAAAATTGAGTTTAATGATAATATTACTAATTAGATTGTTATCTTTTTAGATAAACCAAAGGTGCAACCTCTTCCATTCCAGCTGTTAGCTCAAGCTTACCGCCGAAAGAAGGTGACTTACTATAAATATTATAGTTTAATTAATAAATATTAATTATTAGTAATTAATGAATAAATAGTGTTAATAATTTATAGATGATGGAAGCAGTAATGGGAGGGGATAAAGCAGCTCAACAAAGACTCCGTGCAAAAGCAGACGAGGCTGAAGCAGAGCGTTTAGCTGTTTTAGCAGCTATGGAAGCAGAAAAGCAGAATCCGGTATAGTGTGAAACAGGCACGCCATATCTTTTATTTTCCTCTTTTAAATGTAGTTAAATATAATTTTTATTAATCATAATATCGTTAATATGTATATTATATTATATGTGTGTGTGTGTGTGTGTGTGTGTGTGGTGTTTAATTACCAAATATTAGTTATGTTTGATGTACTAGTATATGTAGCTATATAATAACATCTGTATAATCTAATTTGTACTTAACTGTTTAGGAAATGCTTTCTGTTTTTTAATATATATATATAGCTTACTATAACATATTAGTACTATTAATTACTAACTATCATATTAATGCTTATATTTAAAGTGTTAATATTTAATATAATACTTATTGCATTATTATATTAAATAATTTAACATGGTGGGTTTAATTGACTATTATTATTTAGTTTACAGGCTCTTGGATATAAGGAGAAAGGAATGCGGGCCATCTCGGACATTAATTTTCAGGTTCGCTATTTATTTCAATTTATCTTTCATGCACATTATAATTTATCATAAGTATAGATGCATAATCTTGATCCACACACACGCACACGATTTTGACACACGTTCTACCTTGTACAGAAAGCACAACTTCGGAAAATGGGTATTTTTTGTACACACGCATACAGATATAAGTCCATATAGACAAATACATACACACACACACACACACACATATACACAGATGGGGGCTTTCCAACGTACCTGTGGATAACCTGGACGAGGATGTAAAACATGCACTCTTGGGAATACATGAAGAACCTAAGTTGAGCATCAAATCAAAAGACAAGCTTTTTGTCAAACGTGAGTATATAATAGTAAAATTTTAAATGTATACTTCACACACACACATAGTATATGCGTATACGTATACTATACAGCTTCTTTATTTAACATATGCTTAATGCTGGCGTATTAAAACTAATTTTTGTTATTTTTGTATAACAGCCAGTCATTTGCCTAGTGGACGGGAGTCGAAAGCTTTTACTGTAAGCCAGCATATACGGGAGATATATCAAAGTGATCTTGTGGACGTGAAAAAACGGCGTGCTGCGGTATGTGCGTGCGTGCGTGTGTGTATGAGAGAGAGAGAGAGAGCTTGTTTTACATGTGATTAATGTATATATGTGTATACGTTAACACATGATTAATGTATATATTGTATGAGAGAGAGAAACACATGATTAATGTGTATGTGTATAGATTAACACATATATGTGTGTGTGTGTGTGTGTGTGTAAGAGAAGAGAGAGAGCTTGCTTAACACATATATGTGTATATATGTGTGTGTGTGTGAGAGAGAGAGAGCCTGTTTAACATATGATTAATGTATATGTGTAATGTATGTGTGTGTGTATGAGAGAGAGCGCTTGTTTAACACACGATTCATGTATATACGTGTTGTGTTTGTATGAGAGAGGGAGAGAGAGAGTTTGTTTAACACATGATTAATGTATATACATGTAGAGGTTAACACATGATTAATGTGTGTGTGTATAGATTAAAGAGCTTGTTTAACACATGATTAATGTATATTAACACATGATTAGTGTACAGATAAGGCACAGGCCAGTGATGGAGCAGCAAATGATTCATGTCAAGGCGTTGAAATCAATAAAAGAGATTGCAGAGAGAAACAACAGGCGCCTGTTCCGTTCGGCGTCCAGGTGTGGTGTTGAAACTACTAGCAGTAAGTTAAACAACATGAAGTTTAGATCGGCTACCAGTTTAGGCTTTTATTAAACTCTATTTAAACTTAAATATTAAAAAAAAAAGTCCATTTTTTATTGAAATTTTTATATCAAAGAATATAGAAAAAAATTAAACACGTACATAATTTAATAAACATTTTTTATTATTTAATTAAAAACATAATGTTTTATAATGTGCGTTGTTTTAACTCTTAAAATTTACACACACACACACACACACACACATATATATATGCTCCAGACTTCAGTTTTAAACTCAATTATATATATATATATATATATAGATATAGATATAGATATAGATATAATGAGTTTAAAACTGAAGTCTGGATATATATATATATATATATATATGGAAGCATTTTGGAAATATGAGTATGGATATTAATAAAAGAACACAAAACTAAGTTTCCTTGTTCACCCACCAGGAACAAACCTTGTAGCATACGCCCACGCATTATTAGACACAGGATTATCAAGGTGATCAAACAGATTCTCTAGCGGTCCCTTGCCCGTCACAATCGCTTGCACAAAGAATCCAAACATAGAGAACATTGCTGCCTCCCATTCTTTATCTCCTTCACCTTCAGCTCCGCCAGCGTGTCCGGGTCATCCGCAAACCCCAGCGGATCAAAGTATTTCCCTCCCGGTACAAATCCCAGCCTCCCCAACACCTGCAACCGTGCGTGTGTGTGCGTGTGTGTATCCATTTGTAATATGCTCTCTCTCTCTCTCTCTGTGTGTGTGTGTGTGTGTGTCCCTGTCTCTCTCTCTCTCTCTCTCTCAAACACACACACACAAACACACACACACACACCTGGGGAGTCCGTTTGTTCGGTAACCTTCGACGAGACCCATGAGAACAACTTGGCAAGCCCATACGAGAGAATGCTCTGTGCATGCACGAGGTTAGGGTTACCGAGGTAGTCCAGTCCGCCCTCGGAGAATATCTGTGAGCCTGCCTTAAACCACACTTTCTCCTTAAAATCCACCCGCAGCCATTTTGCCAACACTTCTGGGAATATGCATCCCAGTGCCCCCAGCATTGCCCATCTTCCATGAATAACCTGCGTACGCATATGTTCTCTCTCTCTCTCTCTCTCTCTCTCTCTCTCTCTATATATATAATATATAATATATATATAACACACACACACACACACACACACACCTCAAGAGCACGGTTTCTGGCAAATGCTTCGGGATCAGCAGACAGTCCGGCGGTATCCCATCCATAGTCACCGGGATATTCTCCCTTCAAGTAAGATGGAGTCTGTGCAGAAAACGGACCCAGGAACTTGACACGGTCTGGTCCATAAAACAGGTCTGACGACTGCAACATTAAATGTCACATATACACTTGCGTGGTGTTGTGCGTGTGTGTGGTGTGTGGGGGGGGGGGGGGGGGGGGGGGGGGGGCCTTAGAACTTTAGACAATGCACACTTACAATGTATGAAATATGGATCATGTCTGCATAGCAGGAACAATACACACACACATATACACGTGTTGTGTGTGTGTGGTGCCTTAGAACTTTATATCGACAATGCAGACTGACAATGAATTATGGATCATGTTTGCATAGCAGGAACAATAACACACACACACATATACATTCGTGTGTGTGTGTGTTGTGTTGTGTGGTGCCTTAGAACTTTATATTCCACAATGCACATCTACAATGTATGAATTATGGATCATGTCTGCATAGCAGGAACAATATATACATTCTCCATTTGTCACACTCACACACACATACACCTGTGTGTGTGTATGTGTGTGTGTGTGGTGTCTTAGAACATTATATTTCACTACAGATTTACAGTGTATGAATGTAAATTATGATATTTGTGTATAGCAGAAACAATATCTCTCTCTCACACACACACACGCACACGCACACGCACAGTATATACGTATAGTATATGTTTACCATTGTGACTCAGATTGACACTGTGGTGCTCTTTCGCGAAGTCCATTCTTTCTTGCATCCCCAGAACCGCGCAAGAAGGAGGTCCCTGTGGGAGAAGCTGCAAGCATCGCCATTGGTTAGGTCAGTGACACACACTACTGTTTAAAACCGCAAAATGTAGAGATGGGGTTCTAAGATCTCCTCCCAATCACTTCTCACCACGTGTTCTCCAGATATCCAGATGATATGCGGCCCACAAATCCCCACGTGGCTCAATCAAACACTAGCTTTAGATTGGTGAGAGAATATTCTACAAGTTCAAATCATTTGAACACATTACCAACTGCCTGGTAAGTCCCAAATCCAGTAAACACAACCCCAAACACCACAAGAATCCCATCAATCCCCTTCATAACCCTGCCATCATCCCCAAAATCCATAGTGAAGAACAGCTGGAAAACAAATGCCAACAAGGCACAGACTGTGCTCCCAACAAGCGATATAAACGTACTAAAACCCGGTACTGCAACCGCGATTAAGGCGACCATAACCACGGTTAACCCCCTGATTAAGCTGCTAAGCATAGGTGAAGGAGACACACATCTTCCTCGATGATCTCATACACAGGATACATCATCACAGGGAAAGTGAAGAAGAGTGCAGTTGAGAGTCCCAGCTTGACAAGGTCTGTAGTCCAGTCGGAGTTACTAAGGTTGAGTGTTATAATGTCCTGCGTGTCTTCCCCAAACGCCACGTATCCAGCAAAACCAAACACCACGTAAATCACAGTGATTAAGCTGAATGAAACGCTAAAACTCGACTAAACTTGTGTGGCTTACGCATAGACGACTGCAGTGAGAGTGCATACCAAAGCCCTCGTAGCAGTAGATGCATACTCCGAGTGCGAACGGGAGTGCCTGCCAGTTTGTGTATGGTTTCACCTCGCAGGGTCTGCCTTTGAACCTGTGCACGTCGTCTTTGATTACTATGGCCATTGCAACTGCATTGCATATGTTCCGAATATGCTCAACGGGGCGAGTGTTGATAGTGATCTTACATATGATAACGGTATCTCCAGTGCTGCCATGACGAGTATCACAGTTATGTACCTATACAGAGTTCATTTGTTAGTTAAACTTAAATAATTACGTTTTTCTTTTGTTAAACATACCGGAATGCATGCAAGTGCAAACACATCATAAAACAAAAAACTCTAAGAACACACACAGAGAGGGAGGGAGAGGGCTGTGTATGGATTGTTTTTAGATATGGCTGTGTATGGGACTGGCTTATTGACAAGCCCTCATGCACAGGCTATCTATTCTATGGGTATAGAGTTTATCAAGAACAGTTTTTTGCCTCTTTTTAAATGACTGGTGTGTGTGTGTGTGTGTTGTTCTACATCTTGCTACAGCCGTTTCGAGCCACAGAGAGAGTTCTGTTCACATATATGGACCTATGTATGCCTGTGCGTACACACGCACGCACGCACACGCATGCATAATATAATACACTTACCTGGAGTCCTTGAAGAAGACGGATGATAAGTTGTGTCCGATGAAAATAAGATACGCTATACAACATCCGATTTGGGAGATAAGTAGAGTGATTTCAATTGCCTGCCGACCATATTTCCCGTACAAATGGTATCCCAATTCTGGATATGTTTGTATATATTCGTGTCCTGTTCTTGATAGTTTATCCCTACAATGCATCTATATTTACTATTAGTTTATAGAAAATAAACTTACATATATGTTACATACATACATATACATACATATATATTATATATAATAATATATATATATATATATATATATATAATATAATATATTATATATATATGTATGTGTGTGTGTGTGTGTGTGTCTATATATGCACACACACACACACACACACAAGATATGATTATAGATATACATATACATACACACACACCAACATACATGCAAACTCTCGCACACACACATTACGCATGTATACTATTAAGATACGTACAAACACATGCATGCAGCTTTACAAGCAATACCACAAGTTACATATACAAGTTGATGTATATGAAAGCATACATTTGCAAATTTATACTATAGCCTGCATATGCATCACACACACCCACACCCACACACACGCAGAGGGTGTATATGCATGAAATTGGGCTTACCAGGAGTATCATACAGTAATAAGAAAGCGATGCAGCTAAGATCACCGAGCAAGTAGCCACTAACCATCCGCTAATTCGATATGTAAATGGTAATCCGAGAACACCCGATCCGACAATGATATTATAATGTTTGCACATGTCTTCCGAACGGATGCCTCTGTCACCTCGGCAGCCGACCTCCCAACAACGTGTAGTTTCATCCGCCTTCGTCATTATTGCTCTGTTCTGATGAACCCTACAAACCCTGACACGTATGTTTGACACGTAGTTAAGTTAACATCGATTTGCCATGTCAGATTATGAAATTTGTTATATATAAAAAATTGTATTTTATTATTGCTAACTTAAATTATTAATATATTATAAATTGCAACACCAGCTTAATTATATATATGGAAATATTTTATTCAGTAATAATTAAATATTTTTACTAAAATAATCCATTTTTTCTTTTTAAAGATTATATATGCCCTTATATGTGCATGTTTTTATGTCTTTTTTTTTGTAAATGACATATTTATCTTAAATAAATGTTAAAAATATTTATAAAGATATACTTAAGTTAAATACTAATGTGAATATGCGCTAGTAAAAGAGGGTATATACTATACATTAAATCGAATGTACACACATAGGCATACACATGATTTGTACACAGCACTTAGTATACAGATACACTTACTAGTTTAATGAAATTATTAAAGTAGTTTAATGAATTTAATGCTAGACTCGCACACACACACACACGCACATACGTGGACGTTATATGCTATGATATAAAACGTGTGTATCATATATAAATGTTATATATGTATATTTAGACTGAAATCCCCTAACATCACATTGAACACAACTTACAAGTTTTCTAGAACTTTACTATTGATGCGTGTGTGTGTGCACACGCGCGCGCGTGCGTTTGGATGTGTGTAGAATATACTAAGTATATTACATATTCTGTGCATGCTTTCCACGCATCTTGCCAAAAGGGACGCACGTGCACAGAGTACGTGCCTATAAAACCAAACACGTATCACGGATTTACAAACTAAATGGAAAATTAATTTACAGTTTAAATATTTATAATAAATAAATAAATATTTTACTTTCTATAATAATGTTATATATACTGTATTAACTTTAATAATTTATATTTATTTTTTTCAAATTAAGGAACACCATTAAATTACCGCCAACTCTCCAGTTTGCTGTACCAGATCTTCTCCGTGCAAATCTCAAAATCCACGCCTGTAAAACCGCCACGTTTCCCCCTCTAGATCCGCTAGGGTTCTTCTTGGTGCGATCCCTCCCACGGTGAGTGTCAAGAATAATAACAATTAAATAAAATCACATACATTTTAATTTTATTTGGTTATATATATATATAATTTTTTTTTCAATTGAAGACCTCAATGGATGCATTCACTTATTAAGAGATTCAAATATTCAACCCAGAGAAAAATGTCGGACAGGTACTTTGTTAATAATCTTCCGGACTACTCCGAGAAAGAGGACACGTATGATGAGGAGAATTAAATAGCGAAAGAATATTCCCAAGACGGCTGAAGGATACAGTGTTAATCTTGCTGCTCCGTTCCGGAACCTTTTCTAGTTTCCCCGGATAAGCTCCTCAAGTCAGCACTTGCTCTCAAATGAGGTGTGTGCGTGTGTTGTGTGGTGTGTGTGTGTCTCTCTCTCTCTCTCTCTCTCTCTCTCTCTCTCTCTATCTATTATATATCTATCTATATAGCGAGAGAGAGGGAGGGAGAGAAGGAAAAAGAGAGGGGGTATAATTGTATGGATGTGCATTCATTTGTAAGGTGTGTTTGTATATACGTGGTGCTGTGTATTAATAGTATATAACACTATTAAGTAGTAGTTAAGTTATAATTAAGTTAATAGTATAATACTATAAATGTACCTATCATACAATAACATCATGTGTGTAAATGCACTTATTACACGTTGATAGTTTTATGTATTCACATGTTCACACACACACACACGTTATGTATTAAAAATTCGTGGATGTGCATACATTTTGTAAGGTGTGTTTGTTTGTATACACATTTATATACGTTGTAGTAAAATACATTAACTATTTGATTTAGAAAACATACTATAATACACCCACAGCACCTATTAACGTATTTCACACAGACACACACACAGAGTAGTTGTGTTCAGATGTATATCAAACAATATGTGTATACACATCATGATATATATATATATATATTATATATGCAGATTTTGCAAGCAACATGGGGGCGTGGAGGAACACGCGTGAAAGATCCGACGCTATACACTGGAGTTTTAGGAACAGCTTACTTATGCCTCAAGTCTTATGAAGTAACTCATAACAAGGATGATCTCACTCTCTGCACTGATATAATCGATCACTGTGCTGCTGCCGCACAGTCCATGAAAAAGTACGTGCGCGTGCGTGCGTGTGGAAACGTATATATATATAATATATATATATATATATATATGGAGAGTATGTATGTATGTGTAATATATCTGCAGGTACGTCACCTTCTTATGTGGTCAGCCAGGAATATACGCTCTTGGGATAGCAGCTGCAAAATACAGAGGCGATCAGAAGAGAGTCGAATTTTATTTAAATCTTTTTCCAAGAGGTAAATATTATCTTAATTATATAGTTTTCTTTATATATAAATTTAACTAATAAACTTATTTCTCATACAGGTGGCAAGTCAGAAAGAGCTATCTGCAGGCCCGGCTGACGGTGGCATGGGAATGCCTTATGAGCTCTTATACGGAAGAGCAGGGTTTCTTTGTCTGCTTTACTTGTGAATAAGTACCTCGGCAATGAAACTATCCCCTGGACAAAACGGTACATTATATATATATATATATATATATATATATATAGAGAGAGAGAGAGAGAGAGAGAGAGAGAGAGAGAGAGAGAGAGAGAGACTGAATGTACTTTCTGAAACTTTAGACTCAGCAACATATTAGTTGATACTTTACGAAGTTATATGTGTATGTGTGTGTACACACACACACACACACACACATATATATAATATATATATTATATATTGTGGGATATATATATCTTAGTGAATAATTAATAATATAAAAAATTAACTAATTTATTTACAGGGGCCGATAGTGGACGCAATACTGGCAGCAGGCAGGGCAGGAGCATCACAGAGCCAATGTCCACTGATGTACCAATGGCATGGAACGAGGTACTGGGGTGCAGCACACGGACTGGCGGGGATAATGCACGTGTTAATGCACTTCCCAGTACCTGTGGAAGATGCCGAGGATATTCGAGGAACCCTACGCTACATGGTTGCCAACAGGTTCCAGTCCGGTAACTATCCCTCCAGCGACGGTAACCAGAGAGATAAGCTCGTTCACTGGTGTCACGGCGCACCCGGAGTTTGCCTCACCTTGTGCAAGGCTGCTAAGGTGTGTGTGTCTATATATATATATTATATATATAGAAGAGAGAGAGAGAGAGAGAAGAGAGAGAGAGAGAGAGAGATGTGTGTGTATCCCTGTAGTAAACAATAAAATTTTTATTATTAAATATATAAGTATATACTTGTATTTACCATAATTTAACCAGGTGTTTCCGGATGACGAAGTGTTAACACAAGCAGCAGCGGAAGCAGGGGAGGTAATATGGAAGAGAGGACTCCTAAAGAGAATCGGAATATGCCACGGGGTGAGTGGGAACGCATATTCCTTCCTGGCGTTGTACAGGCTGACGGGGCAGAGGAAGCATCTACACCGTGCAAAGGCGTTTGCCACGTTTGCGTGCAACCAAGGAGGGACCTGATTGCATCGGGTGAAATGCATGGTGGAGATCATCCCTACTCCCTCTTTGAAGGACTTGCTGGCGCTGCTTGTCTGTGGCTGGATCTTCAGCAGCCTGAAGGCGCTAGATTTCCTGGCTACGAGTTGTAGTAGTTAAGGGTAAATTATAATAGTTAAGGATAATTAAGGGTAAAATTATTAATTAAGGGTAATTAAGGTAAAATACATTTGTAAGGGTAACTAAGGTAAAATATATTATTTAAGGGTAATTAAGGGCAAATATTAATATTAAACTAGGACAGGAACTATATGAGGTGTCATCTAATGACACGAGATTTGATTCTACCCTTTTCCCTTTTTTATTTACTTAAACGAAATCTGTACTAGTTAAGGGTAAATTATAACAGTAAAGCGTAATTAAGGGCAAGTATGAATATTAAAGGGCGGAACGCATATTAGGTGTCTGTAATTCTACCCTTTTAACCTTTTACAATTGTTACTTTTCCCCTTAGGCTTTATTTTATAGAATCAAGCTGCAGGTTATTTACACTCTGACTGAGGTCTCTGGCTTCCTCGGCAAAACGAAACATCGCTAGGCATTTCTCAAGGCAATTATAAAGTAAAACTGGCACTAATTAAACTGGTTTTAGGCTCTAGAAACTCCTTGGAACTTCACCTCGTAAGTAGTTTGCATGCAGGAGGAGCCTGGTTAACGGCAGACCACCGGCAGGTTTGCCTGCGTACTCCGGAGGAATGCGGTCCTCGAGCCGGTTGCTGAGCGAGAGCGAACTGAGCCTGGGGAACCTCGAGAACGCCGCTGGCAGTCGGCCACCGATTTCGTTGTGGCTCGCGTCGAGTGCGACCAGTTGGTTCGGAGGGGCAGCGGCGATCGGCACCTTGATCGAGGTCAGCTTGTTCGAGGAGACGTTCAGCTGCTGTATATTCTTCAAAAGGAACACGCTAGGCCCCAGTACGCCTGTTATGTTTGTTCCCGCTCAAGTCGAGAACCTCCAGACGGGGGAGCTTCAGAACGTCCTCCGTGAGCTCCAGTGTGAACCGGTTTCGCCTCAAGGAGAGGTATACCAGAGAGGGCGGTAACTTGGAGAACACAGAGGAGCCGTCAACCAGGTTGTTCCTGGTGGCATCGAAGTGGACGAGGGCAGTACACTGCGATAATCGAGGGCGGTATCGGCCCCGACAGCCCGTTGTTCTGCACGTACAGCCGCTGGATGCTCCTCATCGACGAGAACAGGTCTCCGGCAGCGTCCCTGTGAGGAGTTGCTGGAGACGTCCAGGTGCTGGATTTGTGACAGCATGCTTAAGCGTGGGGGAACGGAGCCGGAGAGCCTGTTCCACGACAGGTCGAGCTTCCACAGGTGCTTCAGACTGCCGAGCGAGCTCGGGATGCTCCCTGTGAACGCATTGTGCGATATCGAGGACCACTAGAGACGTGAGCTCCCCGATTGCTCCAGGCATCTCCCCGGAATACGCCGAGGAATCCAGCTCCAGTGCGGTGACTCTCTTCCTCTGTGGATTGCTTGTGTCACATGTGAAGCCACATATGAAGACGGAGGAGGAGAGAGAGTCGCAGGGATCGTACGCGAAGTTCCACGAGTCGATGCAGCTCGACGGCAAGAATCGAACCGAGGACCTGATATCCTTGAGCACTGACACGTCCGATGGATGCGTCAAACCAGCGGACGATCTCAGGAAACACAAGAGCAACAGGAAATGGAGCAGCATACTTCTCTAACAAACAAACTATGTAAATGTCTGTGACAGATGGTCACAATCGAACAATTGGTGAGGAACAGAGGAGAGATCTAGACCGTTAACGCGAACGGTGGAGATGAGATACTGGTGGCATTATATATTTACAGTTTTATTTTTATAAGGATTTTTGCTGCCGTAGATTGGTTGGTGCCTATCATGCAAATGCTTGACAGCCTAGCATATAATGCGGTGTACCTTGGTCCTGTTTGAGCTAGGAAAATGACCTCATAACGCCCACATTCACGGTGTATATTTATGTTTGTGGCCTGCAACACGCACACGCACACACATGTGTGTGTGTGTGTGTGTTTTGTAGCGTTATTTGTTATGAAGAGTGGTTCGCTTTCTTGTTTAAGATTGCATTTAATAATAATAATAATGTACGTAAAGAGAATTCACATGTATATAAGTATATAAATATGAAGTGTTTGTTTTTTGTATATGCGTACAGCGTATACAATTAATGTAGTGTATCACATGGATAAATAGTTTAATTTTATTTAAGAAATTTTAATTATAAAAAATTTAAATATCCTAGTAATATCCTATATATATATATATATATATTATAATATCATATTTTAGAAAATGAAGTGTATTTTAAGGAAAATTCTTTTATAAAAAATGATAATATAATTAACATAGGATATTATTAATATTTTAACTTTTATACTTTCTAGTTCTCCTTACCTTAAACCTAAGATATTTAATACTTTTATAATTAAAGGTAAAACATAAGATATATTCTTAAAGATATAAATCTTTAAAACAACTCCTTTATATACTATATTGATTTTAAATGATTTACTCTAACTTTAACATATAATATAAATATGCACACATGTAATACGTGTAAAATAAACTTAAGCTAAGGTATATACTCAATATATTATATATGTAAGATCCACGTGTACGGCTGCATGTGCACATACTATTATTAGCGTAGTGGATTTTGATAGCCGTCGGATTGGATTCAATCTGGACCACTCGCTCTTGTATATAAGTTAGGGTTTCTGAACTAATGGATATACACATTTCTATATTCCGAGCTCTCACATTGGTGGAGGTGAGGGGCACCTCTAATTGTCCCTACGGAGTGCTCGGATTTGTGTCTTTTTTCTCTGTCTTCTTAGGTCTAGCTTTTCCATTGTCTAGATCTATTCCTTTCTTGTGGATTTTGTCTCTTCTTCATCCATGAATCCACAACAGACAAATCCCTTGTCTGTGGAGCAGTTACTCATGCAGTTGTTGGATGCCATGCGTGTGCAATGAACAATCATTCTCAGTTGATGGCAGCATTCACAGGCCAGGGTACTCCTCCTACGCATGTTGCAAACCCCCGTGTCCGACCGGATTTCTTTCGCGGAAATCCTGGAGATGATGTGTACCATTGGTTTGACCACTTCACTGTGGTTGCCACATATCATTCGTGGGACGGTGCTCAGTGTTTGCGCGAGTTTCCTACTTGTCTTCAAGGGACGGCGTTGCAGTGGTACAATGGTCTGGACGTTGCAACTCGTGGATTGGAATATTCTTCCAGAGATCTTCAAACGTGCATTTGGGCATGCGGACGACTGTGATGATGCTTTTCAGCAGTTGCATCGTATTCGTCAGGAGCCATCTGAGTCGGTGATGCAGTTTGGTGTTCGCTTTCGAAGCCTTTTGCTGCGTGCAGAACCTAACATGTCGGAACGCATCAAGTTAGGTATGTTGTGGCCAGCACTTCGTCAAGACCTTGTGGGGCTTGTGCATGCACTAGCTCCAGTGACTCTTGACGATGCTTTGAGGCTGGCACAACGATATGAGTCGTCACCTCTCCCACTTGTGCCTTCACGTGCTCTTGTTCCACTCCATGTTGGGGATGGACCTGCTCCGATGGAGGTTGAGGCTGTTGCCGCTCGTGTACCAGCACAAGGTGGGGCCCGTGGACGAGGACGTGGACGTGCAGTTCGTTGTTGGGCATGTGATGAGGTTGGACACACGTATCGGCGCTGTCAACGGTTTCCCGATTGGCGTCCCCCATTTCCAGGATGGAGGCCATGGCGTCAACAACGTCCGGTTGGTGCTGCTGCAGTGGAAGGTTGTGATGCGGTGGATCTTCCGGGAAACGACGAATCGCACGAGTAGAGGAGGGTCCTCGTGCGAATAAATTAGTGACCCCTCCATCTTTCTTTCGGGAGTATCATCAAGGGGTTCACTCGGCACCAAATCATCCGGTTTTCACTTTTCAAGCTCGTTTCAATCACACCTCATCCTGTTTTCCTTTCAGTGTTGGTGGATA
Source organism: Selaginella tamariscina (assembly GCA_003024785.1). NCBI lineage: Eukaryota > Viridiplantae > Streptophyta > Lycopodiopsida > Selaginellales > Selaginellaceae > Selaginella > Selaginella tamariscina. The sequence goes on from PUQB01000357.1 coordinate 231,267, forward strand.
CAGGTTCAAGTTTGTCCTCTGTTTCTCAATCTGTTGCTACACGTTGCAGCCTTCATTTGCGTCGTGCGGTAGAACCAGTCTTCATTCTGTACGGCAACGGACATACTCATGCTTGTTCGCGGGATGAAGTGGACATTGTTGTTCGTGTGGATGATTGTGAGCTCGAGCTTCAATCTTTGCGGGTGGTGCCGAGTCAAGCTTTTCACCTTATTCTTGGTATGGATTGGTTAACTCGCAATCATGCCAAGTGTGACTTTGAAAAGTCTCCCCCTTGTTTGACTCTCCCTCGTCTTTCTTCCATTCCTCTTACTTCTATTCCACTTCGTCCATCTGCTTCCACCTCTGCTTCCATCACTTTTGTCTCACCCTTATTTCCAACCATTTTCCCTTCATGCTCTTCCTTTTCTTCTTTGGATCCATCAGATGATCGTCGTGCTGTAGTTGTTGATCAACTCAAGAAGGAGTATGCTGATCTTTTCAACTTCGACTTGTCATCTGGGGCCAAGATTGCGACACGCCACCCTATTCCAACTGGAGAAGCTAGGCCAATCAAGGTACCTGTTCGGCGTCGATCACCAAAGGAGCTCAAGATCTTACGAGCGAATGTCAAAGAGATGTTGGAGAAGGGTGTTATCCGGAAGTCTCGAAGTCCTTGGGCGTGCGAACCTCACCTTGTGACGAAGCCTGATGGGAGCGTTCGATTCTGCATTGATATCGCCCGTTAAATGAGGTAACCGTCTCAGATGTGTACCCACTTCCTCATACTGCAGACCTTTTGGATCGACTGGGGCGGAGCCGTTGGTTCACCAAGTTAGATCTCGCATCTGGATATTGGCAAGTTCCGATGGCTGACATGGACATTCCCAAGACTGCTTTTCGAACACCATTTGGCCTGTACGAGTTCCTGGTGATGCCTTTCGGTTTGAGCAATGCTCCAGCAACTTTCCAGCGTATGATGGATGAGGTTCTTTGCGACATGCCGGAGGTGACTGCCGATTTCATCGATGATGTTTTGATCCATTCGATGGAACGTGGGAGGAGCATGTCGGTGATGTACGTAAGGTTTTGGATCGACTGCGGGAAGTTGGTTTGAAGTTGAAGCCATCTAAGTGTGTGTTTGGATCAAAGGACACCACTTATCTGGGTTATCGCATTTCACGTGAAGGTTTGCAAGTCGATCCTGACAAACTAGTTGCAGTTTTGAAGTTCCCTACGCCAAGTGTGTGAATGATGTGCAACGCTTTCTTGGCAAGGTACAATATCTGGGTCGTTTTTGGATCATCTTTCAGATCGTACTGCACCGTTGCGCGCGTTGTTGAAATCGTCAATGACTTCTTTTGTTTGGTCTAAGGATTGCAAGCAGGCATTTGCAGATCTCAAAGAGTTGTTGACGACTCCTCCAGTTTTGGCGTACCCGGATTACACCGTCCTTTCATCTTGCGTGTAGATGCTTCTGACATCGGCCTCGGGGTGTATTGATGCAGGAGAGTACAAGTGTTCCTGGCCAACGACATCCCATTGCATACATCAGCCGTACATTGCAGCCAGCAGAGGTGAATTACTCCATCAACTGAAAAGGAGTGTCTAGCAGCAGTTTGGGGTTTTGAGAAGCTCCATGCCTACTTGCATGGTTCGCGGACGTTGTTGGAAGGTGATCATGCAGCAGTCACTTCGTTGTTGAAGCGAAAGAATTTGATTGGGCGTACTGCTCGGTGGGCCTTGAAACTTCAAATTTACGACTTTGAAGTTGTTCATCGTCCAGGGAGTTCCATGGCTGATGCTGATGCTCTTTCTCGGGCTCCTCTTCCACCTTCTCTCTCTTCTGTTGCCCCAGAGGAACCAGTTGTTCCAGCTTCAGTGGACTTTTTGGATAAGATTCCGTACCATCAGCAGTTGCTGTGCTTGACGTTCAGTGTCCGCAGAATGCAGAGTTAGATTTGCCGTCTTTGGATGAGGTTCGGGAAGCTCAAAAGGTTGAGCCGTGGATTCGAAGGCTTCGTGATGGGTTTGAGAATCCTGCATCACTTGCTGATGACTTGCCTTTCAGGCATTTACATTCACAGTATCGCCTTCAGGATGACCTTCTTTATTTTGTGGGGACTGATCCAGATGATCCTTTGCGGTTGGTGGTACCTTCAATCTTCATTCCACGCTTCCTCCATGCTTACCATGACTCTCCTATTCTTGGCGGGCACATGGGACATCGTCGGGTGATGGAGAAGCTGCGCAGATCTTTCTATTGGCCGGAGTTGCGAGGAGATGTGATTCGGTATGTGCGTAGTTGTGTGTGGTGCCAAGCTCGCAATACTCCCCCATGTGCTTCGGAAGGACGGTTCAATTGCAGTTTCTCGTCCGTTTGAATTGGTGGCATTTGATTTGATGGGACCTTTTCCGCGGTCAACTGCTGGTAACGAGTACGTTATTATTGCTTCTGATTACCTAACTCGTTGGGTAGAAGTTGGTGCTCTTGCTAGTGCGACTGCTTCTGCTGTTGGTCAGTTTCTCCTGAATCGGGTCGTGTTTCAGCATTCTTGTCCGGAGCGAATTCTTCGGATATGGTCCCGCATTTATGGCTGAGGCATTTCATGTTTTGACATCTCGATTAGGGATACGCCACACTTTCACAAGTGCTTATCATCCTCAGACAGATGGTTTAGTGGAACGGCTTGTTAGAACCTTCAAGGGGATGATCGCAAAGTATGTGAACTTTCAACATTCAGATTGGGATGGTTATCTGCCGTCTCTCCGATATGCTTATGTCACTGGAGTTCAAAGTTCCATTGGTACTTCTCCATATAAGCTTTTGTATGGTCATGACCCGGTGTTGCCAACGGAGTTGGGTTTGCCGTCTCGGTTACCGCGAGCTGCTGATGCTAGGTCATGGGATCGGTATCTGACAAGCATCCTTCCATTGGTTCGTGCGGAGTCAGCAGAACACTTGGGCCGCGTACAAGTAGGACAACAACAACGGTACAACTCGCATCATCGTCCTCCTGCGGAGTACAAGGTTGATGAACTGGTGTTGGTTCGTTTTCCCAAGCTTACGGTACGTGGTTTAGCTAAGAGTCTCCTTCCTCAATGGAAAGGACCGTATCGAGTGTTACGGCAAGTAGGACCACAGGTTTATGAGGTTCGGCACGACATTCAACCCGATCCTCCGGAGATTGTACATGTACAACGGTTGAAGCATTTTTGCAACGGGAACAAGTTGTGCCGCCTATAGATCCACCAGTGCCTCCTCCTGATGTTCCTCCAGATCCGGGCCCGTCTACAAGAGAACCCTAACCAACTTACACCCTTCCGAGAGGAGGGGATGATGTAAGATCCACGTGTACGGCTGCATGTGCACATACTATTATTAGCGTAGTGGATTTTGATAGCCGTCGGATTGGATTCAATCTGGACCACTCGCTCTTGTATATAAGTTAGGGTTTTGAACTAATGGAGATACACATTTTTATTTCCGAGCTCTCGCATATATAAATTATTTTCCAGTATTTAAAGTTTTTATATGAATATACATATTTTATATGCATAAAATTCATTGAAAAAATATAAAGTATATAATATAAAATACTAATAATAATTCAATGGTATATTAATACACATTTTTATACTAATTATGTTTGAAACATGAAATTTTTTAATAAGGCCCAGTTTTCACTAGAGGGTGGTTATTTGGCCGGTGGTAAATTAAAATAATGCCACATCATTAATTATTATTACCGTGTGCTTTTCCATTAGAGTGGTTAATTGAATTAAAAATAAATTAATAGTGCATAATTTTATTTAATTAGTTATTATAAAAAGGTTATTACATATATATATATATACTGTATTACACATACATATGTAATAAATGTGGACCTACTCAGTATTTTTAATTAAAAAAATATATTAAAACTTCAACTTTTCATTATTATTTTCTTATATAGAATCATTAATTATAGTTTACTAGTGTCTCTTTTTGTATATATATATATATATGTTGTGTGTGTGTGTGTGTGTGTGTGTAACAATGTATACGTGTGATATATATTATATATATTACACACATGTGAGTGTGTTAAGAGAGAGAGATCTTTCAATTATTACATATATATATTTATATGTATAAATATAATACATATATATATAATTATATACTCACATACATATATATGTATGCTTATTTATACATAAGAATTGTTTATTTTGATTATTTATTGATTATACTTATAAAGAAATCTCTCATATATATATATAATATATATATATATAATATATATATATACAACACACACACACGTATAACATTAGTTTATATATGTGAAAAAATTTATATATTATTGTGCATTCTTATAATACTTATGTCATTTATATTAATACATGCTGAGTATAAATGAAACAATATTATAGAAAGAAAGACACACACATCTATGTTTAAAAAAAGAGTTTTGGAGATCTGCAATAATTTATGTTCTTTCTGTAAAATAAGTATATGTGTGTGTCTATATATATATATAATATTCTTATATGTAAATGAGTGATTTTTACTTAATCTTATGTTTGTTTTTTATTTTAAAGTTTTAATTTATTCATTTTTGATTAAAAAAAGCAAAACCTAATTCATTAATCTTGATACACGTGTCATTCAATTATGCCTAGTAGCCATACAACCGGGCAAAATTGCTCGGTTATTATGCTACCACCGAAAAAGCCATGTAGGCGTCACATAGGTGCCATGTATTTTATAAATTATAAATAAACAGAAAGAAAACTAAACCCATAGTAAAATAAATAATTTCTTTTATTTTAATTAGTTGAGGCAATTAACCACCCGTTAGTGGAAGTGGGTCTAAGTTTGTTATATTTAAAATTAGTGTTTAATATGTAATTAAAATTATAGAACCCTAATGTTAAGAAATAATATAGTAATAATATTGCACAAATATATGTAAGAATATTTGATTTACTACCTTTGTATAATAAGTGATTTTTTCATTTTATATTTTTTATTCTCCACTGACCATTCTTTACTTTACATATCGTTATAACAAGGTGAGCTTGTGAAAAAAGCTTTTAATAAAATAATTTAAGTTTTTAATACATTAAATAATAATACATTTAATACATTAAATAATAATCTTAAAACATAAATTTATAACATTTGTGTACTATGTCATTGTTATACTATTCATTCAAATTTGTTAAGCTCTTAAATTTTGTATTATTTATAATTATATTAAATTAATAATTTATAAATAAAGAAAATAATTTATATATATTTATTGAACTTTGAAAAATTAAGGTAAAGTTTTATGAGATTCAGTTGAATAAAATTAAAGAATATAAATAAAACTATTAAATTAGTTTTTCTTTCCTTTTCTTTTTATTTACCATTCATCACCTCTGTTTCACACCCACATGCACATGCACAAATGGTTATAATATTTGTTTTAACACTTGTTTTAGTTATATCTAATTATACTATAGTAAAAAACACGTGTACAATTGTTTTTACATTAAATATTTTTGTCAACAATATTTTCATTAAATATCAACTTTAGAAAAACTTATTAATTTATTGAATTTAACATAATGTTTAACCAATTTCAAAAATTGATTAAATAATTTTAAAAGTGAGTATGCTAATTTCACAGTAAACAATATTCATTTTACACACATTAGAATATTTTACACACATTATAATATCAAATGATAATAAGATTAATAATGTCCAATACCAAAAAATTATTAAGTCTATTTTTAATAACATTGTTGAAACCATTAAATGTTTTGACACTTTTTTATTATATATATGTAATATTAATTATACATAGCCTTGTTAGTAATCATGTTGTATATAACCTTGTTATTATAAATATAAAAATGTTTAAATTTAAGGGTTGAATTAAAAAAGTTTATATATCAAAAGAATGTTTTATACATATTATAAAATTGATTCTTCTTAATATTTAATTTAATTTTGAAATTTATTTACGTCTATGTTAAAATTGGTTAAACATCGTACTAGATTTAATTAGTTAAAGAGATATTATTCTTTATAAAATACTAAAAATTAATACACATGTGTATATTCTTTTATTAATATACCACAAATGCCAACTAAATTAATAATAAACACTTTTTTTACAATACAAAAGAAAATTCTATATCATATATGACATATATACAATTTATATTAATTTCACATATAACTATTACAATATATTTTTATTTCAATTTAATCATTTTAAAGAATTTACCACAATATAATTTTGTACATTTAATGTAACTCCATGTATCATTAAATTTTATAATTTTTTTATTTTAATGCATTTTATAAATTATTAACCAACATTTAATTAATTATAATATAAAATAAATGATTAACATTTATTTGAATTGATTACAATGTTCGTCTACTCTTTTATTTTTATTATAAACACAATTGATTATTTTTAAAAGATTTTATTTAAAAATTAATAAATCTTTATCATTGTTAACTTTAATCATCTTAACACCTTTATAATAAAAAATGTTTCACTTCACCTCTTATTGCTACAAACTTAACATGTTTCTTTATATATTAAGTTTAAATAATCAAAAACCTATATATATAAAATCATTTAAATTTAATGTAATTAAAAAATATTAATAGAAATTTATTTTTTATTTATTCATATATAATAAAGAAGACCCAATATAGTTATATTAATATTTTGTTTTATAAATTTAAAACTGAATAAATAAAAACCTTTCAATATATAAATTCCATTTTGTTCACTTTTTATCTTTAAATAATTATAAAGTTGTTCTTCAAAAGAGTTTAATAAATATGTATTTATAAAGTATTTAATGGATTTGGTCATTTTGTAAGTATTATCTTAACAATCCAATTTTTCATAATTAAATTATTTTCAAATGATTAATAAAATATTTATTTATTTATATTTCAAGAAAGAAATTAAAAACTTATTAATAATATTACATTTTTTTAAAATTAATTTACCTTTTGTCACATTTACATACATCTTGAACATCTAAATTTGTTTATATGAAGATTAATTATTAATGCATTTAAGTAATTTCATAATTATTATTATTATCATTTACATGACTTATAATACAAATAAGTCATACTTATATTTAAATCATATATCAATCGTGTTAAAATAATTTGATAATATTAAAACATTTTTAATATTAATCTTAATTATATTTTGTAAGAAGAACAGGCTCGGTGAATTGCGTCGCTTGCACCGTCGATTCACACATTTAATAACATATTCATTTTACTTACATATTAAAATAAATAAACAACTGACACCATATTATATATATTATTAATTATATTTATCACATCGTTTAATAGGAAATTGACACTAAGTATTTTATATACTAACTAAATATAATATATAATATTTATTCTCTTTTCTTGTGGATTATATTTATTAAGTATATTCACTATAATATTAATATATTATAAAGGCAAAAATATTAATTATAGCAGACATTTTTTTAGATTATGTATGTCATAAAACATATTATTAGGCTATTCTTATGTAATTTAAAGTGTTATATTACTTTTCTCTTTTACATTCACAAATTTTATTTTATAACTGATCTTTTGACTTATAAATTTCTTATAATACTTATTTAAATTAAACTTAACAACATAAATTAAATCCTTAAATAAATAAATTAAAATTGTTTTACATAGGTTTTAGTTAAATTGTTGTTTTAAAATTAAATTAGATATACTTTATATATAAATTAAATAATTAAAGTCTAAATAATATATGTAAAATAAAAAACCTTATATTAAATCTTGACACACCAATTTATGAAAGAAAATATTATGACAACCTAAAGTATATGAATATCACCATATATATATATATATATAATTAAGTATTATATTAAATTACAGTTTAAAATATTTTCTTATCATAACATTAGTTCATAATCATTACTATTCACAGTAATCTTTTCTTTCACACAATATAATAACTTTAAATTTTGTTATCTTGTGTTATAATTTTTTTCAAAATTAATTTTTTTTGTATAATTTATAATATTTTATGGAAACGTTATTCTCGTATTTAATCATGTATACAACCCTAATTAAAAATATATTTATAAAAAGATGAATGTCAACTTATTAATAATTGATATTCATTAAGCAAAATAATGAAAAAATCAATATCTAGAAAATGTGATAAATTATACATATATATTATAAAAAGAAAACTATAATATTTATTTAATTTTAATAGAATTTTATTAACTTTTCTCTTGTCACTATCAAATAAGTTCTTAAATTTAATAAAAAAAATTATATAAAATCTTTATTTAATTAATAAGAGTTTGGTAAAGCATTTTATAAATACATTAAATAAAATAAACATCTAATAAAATTATACAAAAAGAATTACATTTTTACTTCATGATCTTAAGAATGAAACAATATTTATCTTATTTTAGATGTTATTTGAAGTTTGTTTTCATAATTTTTAAGATTTTAAATTTAGTTTAAATATGTTAATTCTTATAAACACATTATAAATGGTTAATAAATTATATAATTATACTTGAAATATGAATTAAAGCAAGTGCCAAATTTAAGAGTGACTAATAATAGTTCCAAATTAACTTTAAAAACCTTTATAATCCTTAAATTAAATTAAAAATGAATTTGCAACACCTATTTGTAAACATTATATTGATAAAATTTTATTAATAAATCAATAAATTTAATTATTATAATTTAAATATAATATTTTTTCATATTTTAAATCTAACTGTCAATTAGATTGAAACGGTAATCTAGTTGGGATCTAGTGTTTAATATATTATATTGATAAATTAAAATTAATTTAAACCATATATATAATCATAATTACAAAATATATTATATTAATATAACTTTTCATAATATATTATCAATGCTACATTTTTTTATGTTCAAAGAGCAATAGAAAATTATAAAGAAAATCTTTATAATCTTAAATTTAAATTATATATTAATTTATTAATGATAAATATATGAACATAATACATGGTGGTGAGGTTATACAAGAAGGTTTATATTCATGTTATTAATTAAAAATACTTTTGATATGTATTTATTAGTTTTAAAGATTGTCACAAATGTCAATTATCTCTAATTTTATTCTTAATTATAAGAGACCTGATTTAAAAAGACAATGACAATCACCTCTTAAAATAATATTTAGCATTATCATTTTGATATGTCGATGATGTAGTTTTATAAAAATATATATATAAGTTAATATGAAACATGAAATATACATGAATTTATTTATAAAAGGAAGAGTTTTTATTATATTATATTTATAAATACTGAGGTATTAGTAATTAATACTATACTAAGAAGTTAATTTAAACATGTTAATTAAATAAATAAATGTTAAAGATTAATGGATTCCTCATTTTATAATTTCTCTAACCATTGCATGATATAAAAAGCCCCAATCACACCAAGTGTTATTATTTAGAAAAATTTTAATCTCATAAATAGCATTTCAGATCGACTTTTTTACTAGTGTTTGATCAGTTTTTATACATGTAAAAGTTACATAATGTATAAGAATATTAATTTATCAAATGATAAGGACTATTATTAATTATTAATTTGTGAAGGTTTATTAAAGAATTATATTAATTTAGACATGTTTTTCATAATTAAAAATATTTCAAATGCAATCCTTTTTGATCAAATAAAAACACTTTATATAGTATAATTAATATATATATATATATATTATAATATATATATATATATATAATTATGAAAACAAGCTCGCTGAAAGCTCTATGTTTAATATATATTTAATAATATATATATCTTATATAAATAAACAATGTTTTTGGTATTTATTTATTGAAATTATTATATAACATAGACACTCCTCCGTGTCTAGTCTATGCACTTTGACGCTTTATACACATTTTTCAAAACTAAAAAAAAAATAAAAAAAATAAAATAAAATAGCATATTCTTCAACACTCATACACATGAGGAGACAAGCGTGGAACTGCACACACACGCAGGTCCTTAGCGCGGTGTAAGCCGGCCCCGACCGTGTCACTCATATCAATATCCTTGGTACTCTGCCCAGGCAACGGCTCCAATCAAAAGCCTGTAACAAGGTAGCAAGTGCAAACGGAATAAACCTCATAGCTAGAGGATATCCCACGCATATTCTCCTTCCCGCCCCAAACGGTATGAATTCAAAATTCTGCCCTAATGGGTTAACCTCAGATTTTAAAAACCTCTCTGGTATAAACTCGTCTGCATCCTCCCATACATCTGGGTCTCTCCCAATCGCCCACAGGTTAACAAACACAGTCGAACCTGCAGGTATGTCGTACCCGCCTACACGTGCCGGCTTCGGATTGAAGTGAGGCAAACCGACCGGTGCACCCGGGTGGAGACGCAGGGTCTCTTTCACTATTGCCTGCATGTACGGGAGGCTCCCCGCGTCGTTCTCGTCTACCGTACGGTCTCCCCCGATCACCCGGTCTATCTCCTCCTGTGCCTTTTCCAGAATCCTCGGCTGCCTTATCATCTCTGCCATTGCATAGTCTATTGCTGCCTCGGATGTGCTTGTCCCACCAATAAGCAAGTCCTACATATATATGTGTGTGTGTGTGTGTGAGTGAGTGTGTGTCTGAGTGAGTGTCTGTGTATATAGACTTACAGAGAGAAGGGCAACGATTTTGAGGTCGGAGAGTGAATCTCCATCTTTTAACCTGGTAAGAACATCCACAAAGTCCTGTGTTTGTACATCCTTGGAGCTCCCATGTTTCTCTCTGCGCTCCTGGATCAGTTCTTCAATGAATGCAGTAACCTGCGGTACGAGCTCTTTCTTAAACTTCTCTTCTGCTCCTCCTGCGTGTGTGTGTGTGTGTGTGAGAGAGAGAGAGAGAGAGAGAGAGCCATATAAGCACGGACCTGCGGAGTCGAGAAACTTGAGAGCGGGAACGAGGTCGCCGATGTTGAACTTGAAACCTTCATCAAGGACGCTCTTGAGGAACTTCCTTACAAAGTTTGTTCCATTATCTATCTCCTGTTCATCCCCATTGTAATGCTTCCTCCCGAACAACAAATTGAACGCTGCATTGATCACAGTCTGGTGTAACAGCGCGGTAAAGTTTATCTCCCCGTTGGACTGCTGAATGCGCTTCACCAGCGTGTATCTCATTCCTGTACACAAACGCGCGCGTGTGTGTGTGTCACATGTGTGTGTGTGCGTGAGAGAGAGTACCTGCGAATCTTAGAGGAGAGATTGAGCTTGTTGGGACTGAACAGTGTACGGTCGAGATCCTACGGATGTGCTTCCAGGCATCGCCGTACGGGGCACCGATGACGCCATTGTAGTTGAAGCTGAGCACATCAAACACCGAGGTCCGAGGACGGTTAGCAAACTCCACATCGTGGTCCTTAAGCACCTCCTTAGCCATCTCCGCATTGCTAATCACCACCGTGTTCACCGTACCGAGCTTGAGCAGCAGGACGGGTCCGTACACCTTGGAGAGCTTTGCGAAACTCTCGTGGAGTGGAGGCTTGCAGGAGAGTATCGAGCCGATGATCGGCCATGCTCTCGGACCTAGTTTTGTATATGCAACATTACTGCAGTCTGTTCTCTCTCTCTCGCACACACACACGCACACACATGAATTGTACCTGGAGGCAAGTTGGTCTTCCTGGAACCACTAAACAGATGATATGAAAGGATGAACAAGAGAATTCCCACACATATCTGCCAGTAACGGTATCCATATCCGTAGGTGATGAACAGATGAATCCTGAGAGGTGTGTGCGTATTTAAACGCGTGCGTATGTCAGCGTTAGGATAGGTGTGTACTTTTGTCATGCGTGACGTTTTAGCTTTGGTGGAGTTGGTATAACTTTGTGGTCAAACATGTGTTGTTTATATTTTTATGGTACCCACTCGCTTAGAAATTTAAATTCAAATTCAAATTCAAATTCAAATTTGACCTATACGGGAAGGCAATCGTAGGTCTTAAGACTTATAAGAATTACCTACATTTATTCACATTGTTTGATAAATGGATACGTTGCAGAAAAATAACATATTAGAATTGATATCTTATGTTCTATAAATTTATAAGATTTTATTATATTTCTATTTACCGATTTCATTTCATGCATATTAATTTATAATTTCTAATACTTAATAATTTATACTCAGGCCAAATCTGTTTTTTATTAATATTTATTAAAAAGTTTAGATAATTAAAAAATGTATCATTCCTCTATTAAAAAAAAAAACAAAATAAAGGCCTAATTTAAATAAGTGAAGTTTAAAATATATTTATATACTATTATATAAATAGTGAGCTATATATTAAAATAAATATTAAATATACATATACATTTTGTAGGCGTCTCTGTACGTAACGAGTGGGACATTTAAACAAATTTGATAGCTTTATAATTTTATTAAAATCTGATCCACCGCAAATATAAATTATTAGTGTCACATGAGAATTATATATTCATATATGTTGGTGTGTATATGTAATACATGTAGTATCATATAACCACCATTCCATTCGATTTTAATATGATAGGTGATTATTACCTTCAATATTATTATTATATAAATATAGGACGATAAAGAATATATTATTATTATATAAATATAGGACGATAAAGAATACAGATTGATAGTAATGCATCTCATTGTAACAAAACTTCTAATATACATATAATTAAAATATTTATGTATTCTTACTCCTTTGGCTTCTCAGGCTCTTTATCGGGCTTCTTCTTTTCTTCCTCTTCTTCTTCCTCCTCTCTTCTTCTTCTTCGTCTTCCTCCTGTTCGGGAGGGTCACACGGTAGCGGTGGCGGCAATGGTACCTTCATAGGACTGAACTGTGGGAAGATATCCGGTCTCCTTCCTGGTGCAGGTCTATCCCATTCCTATTTACAAAAATCCCATCATATACACACACGTCTACACACGTATATGTATGTGATCCATGTTGCATCTGTTAAGACTATATTACGAGAAGCTACGTATTCACAGATACACATAACTACAATAAGTACTAAATTATAATAATGAATTCATTACTGTGATTGTCACAAACTACATATATACAACACAAACAAATACACAACACAGATATGTGTGTGTGTGTGTGTGTCTCTCTCTCTCTTCTCTCTCTCTCTCTCTCTCTCTCTTCTCTCTCTCTCTCTCTCTCTCTCTCTCTCTCTCTCTCTCTCTCTATATATATATATATATTATATATATAGCTTACAATGGGGAAGTCCAACGGCGATCTTTTAGTCATTTTCTCTTCATCTGGTGCCATACAACGAACTCCATATGTCCTCACAGACCGGCATCCAACCTTGGTGGCCCTAAAAAATAGAGAATAAACTTAATAAATTACAAACTCATATATAAAATTTATCCAATATTCTACACATATCCATAAATATATATACATAAATTATACATAAAGCATACCCACCTTGAATTAATTATCCGGTTCAAGCATGGACAGAATTTGCTTCCTGTTGAAAGTACAGAATAATATATACACATAAAATTTAGATGATGTAAGGAAAATTAATTAATTGAGTAATTCATTACCATGAATTTCACAGCAATAAACTGGAGATGTGAAGGAAGTAGATGTCCGAGAGGCCGCCGACACCGCCATAGCCGACGTCGCCATTCTTACAAACCCTAGATAGAATTAGGGCAACGAAAAACAGAGTAATTTACCCTGAAAATAATATTCTCTTCCACGCGCACACACGCACGCACACACACACACATTAGGAGGAGCCCTAAAAACAGGGAGCCAAGAACTGTGTTTCTTGAATGAAAACTAATACCGTGTGCTGCAGATCGGGCAAGGCGGTAACCAGTATGGATTCGCATTCTTCGACGCCATTGCAAATTCATCGACGGGCTTCCCTCCGGAGTTTTTTTGAAGAAAAAACAGCGAAAAAACGAGGTCCACACACTGCCAGAGCTCTTCTGGTAGACACGGAGCCCAAGGTAGCGTGTGTGCGCGCGCGTGCGTGGTTTCATCAAAGAATATCCAGGAGATTCTAAGAATATTCATAAAGGATTCTAAAATACTTAAGAATGATTCTACGAATATTCGAAAATGATTCTAGGAATATCCAGAAATGATTCCAGGAATATTCAAGAATGATTTTAGAATATTCAGAGGCATTTTTTATATTAATTTAAATAACATAACACTTCCCAAACATTGTGAAAAGAACATACATAATTAATTTAATTATTTTAACAATTTATAATATAATTTTTTTAAATCACAGGTTGTAGCATCGGTGACAAAGAAGGCAAATGCAACCGGTCTGTGGAGATACCCTCCCAGAAGTTCACTCTGGATAGTGGATCAGGTAACAACTGGGCAGCTGGCTACTGCAACAATGCACCTTCTCTAAATGAGCCTCTACTTGATCAAATCCACCTCAAGGTAATATACACACGCACCGCACGCATGATGTATATGTCTTGCATATCTATACATATCTGTTTGCATATATGTATCTATTCTGTTGATATTTGTATTATGAATATTGTTAATTAAATATTAATTATTAAATTTAATAAGGTTGAGGAATGTGACTATTTGGAGGTTTCATGGGAATTCTAAGCCTAGCTGGTGGTACAGGAGCAGGTTTGGTTAGTTTAAGTTTTAAGTAATAAACTTAAACTTAATACTTAATTTACCCCTTAAACATTACTTTAAATTAATACATTGTAGAGTTAATTTTGAATGTTATTAAAAACTATTTAGTACTAGTACAGTTTATTACCACCGATGATATAAGTACACGTTCACCAATTTAATTGTTATGATATTTTATGACAATATTTTGATAATCTATTGTTAGGGAGTCATTACTGGAAATTTAAGGACGAATATCCATCTGCAAGCATATTCGGTCATTGTATTTGGCCGTACGAAACTGGTGAAGTTGTCGTACAAAGCTATAATGTTTTGCTCACTCTCGCTAAGCTCCAGGAGATTGCAGATGGGATAATCACTGTTCAAAACGAGGTTTTATATTTGTGTGTGTGTGTGTGTGTGTGTGTGTGTGTACATACTATATAATATATTAATATATATATATATATATATGTAGATAATATGATATACATATATAGATAGATATGGACACACACACACACAACACACACACACACACACATATATATATATATATATATATATATAATATAAGAGAGAGAGAGAGAGAGAGAGAGAGAGAGAGAGAGAGAGAGAGAGAGAGAGAGAGATGTTATATGTATACATTTTCATCTCAAGTATATAACAAATTCAATGCCTTGTGTATGACACCTCTCTATAATATACAGGCTCTAGCTGCAATCTGCAAGAGGTCTTTGGGGATCCAACGGCCTTCGTTTGCTGAGATGAACAGTGTCGGAGCACATTCTCTGGCATCTGTTCTGCTCCCATCATCTTGGAGCATTTCATTTTCCAACAAGACATTCTCAAGAAATTCTTCACGACAGTATTCTCAGAGCCAGACGTTCGCGTGAGACTCTTCTCGGATTTATCATATACTTTGTGTGCTGATCCGGGGTATCGCATCTCGGACTATATCTACACCCAAGGTGTGTATGTGTGTGTGTGTGTCTCTCTATATATATAGAGATAGATAGATAGATAGATAGATAGAGAGAGAGAGAGAGTGACTGTATCTCATTACTTGGCAGGTTCGTAAGGAGTGTGTAGATTTTACAAGTGTAACTTGGGGTTCACAGCTTAAACATCTCAAGAGAATGGTTTACCCCATACATTATAAGGAGCAATTATATTCCCAGAAAACTCTTCAGAAGTTTGTACAGAAGTCCATTGCTAGCTTGCTCGTTCTCAGAGGTATCACGTGTGTGCGCGTGCGCGTGTGTGTGTTATATATAAGTTTAAATGTGTTCTTCTAGGTAAAGGGAGCCAAACAGCTGACGTAAATATGTTCATGGAGCCTAGTTGTATTCAAGTCGCTGTTGTGTTGATCCACTCTCAGTTGCTTACCACGTGTCTCAAGGTACATGTGTGTATGTGTGTGTGTTGTGTGTATATACATAGTTATAACAGGACAAGTGATAAGCTGGATGCTGCAATGCTTACAAACTGCCAGGCGGCAGTTAAGCCGGCAATTAAGGCATTATCAAGAGCATATTCCATGTACTTTTCAAGGGCATATCTTCACCAGTATTTCCAGCATGGACTGGACTCTCCATTCTTTGAAGCGGCTTTTGCCACCGTGGAAGATGTACTCTCTAGGTATAAATCTCTTTAAATATTATAATAATGATGTCATTTATTTAGAATAAATAAAAATAGACATTGGCAGTTATTTCTTTGGTCGCCACTGTTGACCAGGGGTTGATGATGTTCTCCTGCTCTGGTTCTGCTGACTGTTGCTCGATCTTCGTTGACTTTGACTTGTTGTCGACTG
>PUQB01000357.1:252781-263970 GCA_003024785.1 Selaginella tamariscina
GGTGACACTCCGCCAACTCCACCACCACCTCCGCCTCCAGAGCCACTTAGTGGTCAAGTTAAATACAGGATTTCTGAGAACTGTGTCATGGCTATCTGGAAGGGTGATATTGCATTATGGCACGTAGACGGGCAGAACGACGCTATTGTAAGTCTTACACACATTATGTACAAGTGTATACACAACACACCACACATTATGAGATATAACGCATGTTCTTCAGGTTGCACCTGCAAACAAGCGATGCAATGCAGGATTTGGAGTCGATGGAGGTGAGTTTACTTTTCGTTATACTTTCACTCGTTTATATTATAAAACTATAATACGTGAACTATTTCTGTGTACTTATGTTTATATGTATGTGTCTATGCGTGTGTTTTGCTCAGCTATTCACAGGGGAGGTGGACCACGTCTCTTGGATTCATGCCAGAAGCTCCCTGATGTAGCACCCCAAGGTATCAAGTGCGAGGTTGGAAATGCAGTGATTACAAGGTAGGTTTAACTCTCTCTCTCTCTACACGCACATGTACTTCATGTTTTACTTTTTCAGGGGTTTAATCTTCCTGCTTCTCGTGTTATCCATGCTATTGGGCCTGTTTATGAGGACAAGAACCGTGATGAATCCGAGAGGAATCTAACTAATGCATATAAGTAAGTTTGTGTAAATAATAATGTGTTACATGTATATTTATATGAATGGTGCTTGTGTATACATCTTACATGTGCACTATACATCTTTTTCAACTCTTTCTTAGGCTGCTATTGCGTTAGCTTTGAAGGAGAACATTAGTTCCTCGCATTCCCAGCTCTCTCATGCGAACTTTATGGGTACGTTATATACATATACATTCTCTTATCTAAACTTTATGTATATATATATTATATATATACACACATTGTTGATTTTGCAGTTATCCATACGACGAGGGTGCTGAAGTCGCTCTGAACGCTGTGATAAAGAACCACGCTGGATTGTCTGAGGTACGTTATATAACAGCGAGTGGTTACCTCAATATGTATTTACCAAGATATTTAGGCGACGCACATATAGATGCATGAAACTCTGAATATTAGATTTTAGAACTCTCTCTCTCTCTCTCTCTCGCTCGCGCGCACACGTCTAGGAAATATACTAACTGTGGGATGTACTATGTGTAGGTGCATTTCATAATCAAGGCACAGGATGGATACGATTCATGGATTGACGAGGCTAAGAGGATGTTCAGACATCAACCACAGGCCCTTATTCATTGAACCTCGTTAACTACATGGTTTGCTTTAGTTACGTTAGAATTATTTAATGGACTATTAAAGGACGTCATTATTTACCCTTGAGTATCTTCATACTATGGCTATTTATATTATGAGATAAATAATAATAATTTATATTATTAATTAATGTTGTGAGAGTTCGGAATATAGAAATGTATATATTCATTAGTTCAAAAACTTTAATAACTTATATATAAGAGTGAGTGGTTCAAATTGAAATCAATTTGATGGTTATTAAAATTCACTATGTTAATAATAGTATGTGCAATATATAATTATACACATGATTCACTATGTTAATAATAGTATGTGCAATATATAATTATACACATGGATTTTATATTATTCCTCTTTTTGGAAGGATGTAAGTTGGTTAGGGTTATTTGGTAGATGGGTTTGGATATGAAGGAATATCATGAGGAGGCATTAGTAGATTTGTAGGTAGCACAATTTGTTCTTGATGCATAAAATGCTTTAATTGTTGTATGTGTATAATCTCAGATTGGGTTGAATGTCATGTCGAACTTCATAAACTTGTGGTCTTATTTGCTATAGCACTTGATACAATCCTTTCTATTGAGGAAAGAGATTCTTAATTAAACCATGTACCATAAGTTTGAAAAAATAAACTAACACTAATTCATCAACCTTGTACTTTGCAGAAAGACGAGTTGTAGTGTTGTTGTTGTCTTACTTGTACGCGGCTCAAGTGTTCTGCTGACTCTGCACGAACCAATGAAAGAATGCTCGTTAAATACCGATCTCACGACTTAGCATCAGTAACTTGTTGGTAATCGAGAAGGCAAACCTAACTCCGTCAACAACACCGGGTCATGACCATACAAGAGCTTATATGGGGAAGTACCAATGGAACTTTGTATTCCAGTGACATAAGCATATCGGAAAGATGGCAGATAACCATCCCAATTTGAATGTTGAAAGTTCACATACTTTGCGATCATTCTCTTGAAAGTTCTGACGAGTCATTCCACCAAATCATTTGTTTAAGAATGATAAGCACTTGTGAAAGTGTGGCGTATCCCTAGTCGAGACATCAAAACATGAAATGCCTCATCCATAAATGCTAGATCATTGTCCGAGAGAATTTATTTCGGACAAGAATGCTGAAATACGACTCGATTAAGGAGAAATTGACCAACAACAAAAGCAATCGCACTAGCAAGGGCACCAGCTTTTACCCAACAAGTTAGGTTAGTCAGAAGCAAAAATAACGTACTCATTACCAGCAGTTGACCGCAGAAAAGGTCCCATTAAATCAAATGTCACCAACTCAAACGGACAAAAAACTGCAATTAACTCCAATCGTCCTTCCAAAGCACACAGGGGAGTATTGCGAGTTTGGCACCACACACAACTACGCACACACTGAATCACATCTCCAGCCAATAGAAAGATCTATGCAGCTTTTCCATCACACGATGATGTCCCATGTGCCCGCCAAGAATAGGAGAGTCATCGTAAGCATGGAATGAAGATTGAAGGCACTACCAACCGCAAATGATTATTTGGATCAATCCCCACAAAATAAAGAAGGTCGTCCTGAATGCGAATTGCAAATGTAAATGCCTAAAATGCAAGTCATCAGCAAGTGATGCAGAATTCTCAAACCCATCACGAAGCCTTCAAATCCACAGCTCAACCTTTGAGCTTCCCGAACCTCATCCAAAAACGACAAATTTAACTCTACATTTTACGGACACTAACATTAAGCACAGCAACTGCTGATGGTACAGAATCTTTGTCCAAAAAGTCCACTAACATTGGAACAATTGGCTCCTTAGGGGTAGAAGAAAGAAGAGAAGATGGAAGAGGAGCTTGAGACTTGACCTTGAGCTTGGAACTCCCTGGGTGATGAACAACCTCGAAATCGTTAAATTTGAAACTTCAAGGCCCACTAAGCAGTATGCCCAATCAAATTCTTCCGCTTCAACAACGAAGTGATTGCTGCTACCTTCTAACAACGTCCGAGAACCATGCAAGTAGGCATGGAGCTTCTCAAAACCCTAAATGTTGCTAAACACTCCTTTTGTTAGATTTTACCTGAAGGGCCACCACATGGCAACACGTGCTGCTAGGCGGCCATCCGGTGTCATAACCCTGTGAGCAGCGCTAAGTCTCCCAAAACACCCCAATGACCCCTAGGGTTAGGCTCTAATGCCCAAGTGGATAGGAGACTTAGGGTTAGCCTAAGTCTCCTAGAATGTCTGCCCCCAGAACCCTTGAGGGATAACCCTAGTTGACTTTAGGGTTTAGCCTAAGTCTCCCTCCCCCAAACCCTTGAGGGATAATCCTAGTTGACTTAGGGTTTAGCCTAAGTCTCCCTATAGTGTCTGCCCCCAGAACCCTTGAGGGATAACCCTAGTTGACTTAGGGTCCTGCCCTAGAAGACCTAGACAGGCTCATGCCCTAACCCCCATCAAGGAGACGTGTGTTCCACACATACTCTCAATAGGGTTAAAGCATCACCCTACATCTTGAGGAATCACCCTCAATTAAGTACAACCCCTAAAAGATGACGAGGGGTATCTTGACCGACAACTAACCCCTAAGGATCTAAGTGGCCAAGTCATACCCTGGCTCTAGGGTTAGTACCTAGAGAACACATGAGTGTCCGCAGTCAGCAAGCACGGTGATCCCCTAAGCATTCCTTAGAGGCTAAGGTTGGAAAAACCCTAACCCTTATTCCCCAGAGGGAACCATGCCTATGTCTAAGAAGACCCTTGCTAAGGAGCTTAGGTTGTTCAACCCTCAGACATGCTCCCACATCCTGAGAACGAACACCCTTAACCATGTGTGCTAGTAAGCACACTTGGAAAAGAGACCTAACCTCCCTTTTGGGCATGTGCCCAAGGCTTGGCCCTAGTCCTAGAACACGAACATGTGCTTGTCAGGTTCACCAACCCCTCAGCCTTAGGCTCGAGACACGATCCCGTGGGTCATGCCCTGAGTGTTGCACTTGTATGAAACCCATCCTAGTGTCACATGTGTGTGTGGCACCGTTTCACAAGATAAGGCTATCTTCATAGCCCCCTTAGAGACAAGAGTTAGACCCAGTGCTACGATCGTGGCTCACTAGATGCCAACTCGTAGAGCCCACACTCGGATACCCCTTTGGGAACCTGTTTGCCTGAGAGCTCATCCCCTGAAACCCAGATGTGCAAGCGGGTTACCGGACAAAAGGAGTTGGCTAACTCCCTGGATGCGGCGTACCCTGGCACATCAGTGTAGATTTGCCAACGATAAGGGTAGGCTACCCCTAAAGTGTAGCGGGACACAGTGGCATAGTGAGTATGCCGACATGACATGGACGAACCCATGCCGGTAGGGAGAAAGGAACCAGAGACCTCTCTTGCCCCACACCTACTCTACCTTATTTCTGTGACGGAGCCACCCCCCCTAAAATGCCATTCTAATAAGTGGGTTGGCACTTAAATCTATCCCCAATGCAAACGAGATGGTGAGTTTACCCAATTGACCCAATCGACCCCTAAACCCTACCCCAAAGGGTTTAGGGCGTAGGGTTGGATCGACCCTAGGGTTAGGTCAACCCTACGAATGTTTTTGACATGCCGAACTCACCGAAGCCAACTAGAAATCCAACTAGGACACGAATCGTTGAAAAGGGGCTTTCTAAAAGGTAAGTGCTAACTTCGCCTAAAGTTTCTTGCAAATACTTAGTGACACTCGGCTGGACCATCACTAAATACCCAAGTGCACTAAGCAGGCCTGTTTCTTACACCCTCGGGTCTGTCAACGGACTCGGTAGGTAACAACAGTCAACGTCCAAAGTAAAGAGGAGTCATAGTAAAAATTATGACACCTTTTCTGTCATGGAGTAGTTCACCTCAGCTGGTTCCAACGTTCGTACGGCTGATGTACGCAATGAGATGTCGTTGGCCAGGGACACTCGTACTCTCTTACATCAATACACCCCGAGACCGATATCAGAAGCATCTACACGTAAGATGAAAGGAAGAGTGTAATCTAGGTACGCTAAAACTGGAGGAGTCATTAACTGCTCTTTGAGATTTGCAAATGCCTACTTGCAATCCTTAGACCCAACAAAAGAAGTCATTGACGACTTTAGCAACGCCCGCAATAGTGCAGTACGATTTGAAAGATGATCCACAAAACGACCCAAATATTGTACTTTGCCAAGAAAGCGTTACACATCATTCACACACTTTGGTGTACGGAACTTCAAAACTGCAACTAATTTGTTAGGATCGACTTGCAAAATGCAATAACCCAGATAAGTGGTGTTCTTGGATCCAAACACACAGTTATATGGCTTCAACTTCAAACCAACTTCCCGTAGCCGATCCAAAACCTTACGTACATCACCGACATGCTCCTCCCATGTGTCAAGCCACGATCCAGGAACTAGGAAGAGAGTAGGATTCCAAGAACAGGAAGGCTTGACTTAAGAACATGAAGGCTTGAGTCAAGAACAGGACCAAGAGCAGGACAGGAATTAGGAATAAGACAGGAACAGGACGGATCCAGGAGCAGGACAGGATCTGGATAGGATCCGGGAACAAGACAGGAAAGCGCAAGACAGGATCAGGAACAAGATAGGAACAGGACAGGATCCAGGAGCAAGACAAGAAGAGAACAAAACAAGGAGCAAGACAAGAACAAGACAAGCAAGAATGATCGTAGAAGACTGGTGTTGATAGTAACTGATTGTACAACAATTAGGTCGGAGCTTTTATGCTCACAACTCCAAGCTAATCTGGTCATGAGTCTAATCTAGTCATGAGCTAAGAATAGTGTCCCTTATCCTCTAGGCATATCCTTAGCATATCCTATAGGAATATCCTATAGGTATATCCTGTAGGAATATCCTGCAGGCATATCCTGTAACCCGTATCCTGTATCCGAAATCCTGCATCCTGTATCCTGTATCCGGAATCCTGTATCCTGTATCGGGTTGTGACAGCACCTCCTCCCTAAGGACGAGTTCCACGAGTCTTAGGACCTGGTTTAGCAGGATAATGCCGATGGAAGGCAGCAACTTTGGAAGAAGCATGGAGTAAGTTGGATGCAGGTTCCCAAGTGCGATCGGTAGGCAAATAACCTTTCCAATCCACCAAGTATTGAAGTTGGCGGCGATGAAGACGAGAATCAAGGATGGCTGCAACTTCGTACTCAGGTTCACCAGCAATGACCACAGGAGGGGGAGGAGAAGAAGCACGACCAGGAAGAGAAGAAGGATGATACGGCTCCAACAAGGAGGTGTGAAACACAGGATGAAGTTTCACCGTAGATGGTAACTCGAGTCGGAAAGCTACAGGATTACCTCCGCCACGATCCTGTAAGGGCCCAATCGTTGAAAATCCAACTTAGAAGAAGGCCTGTTGGTGCGAATGTGTCGACGAAGAAGCCACACGAGATCACCAATCTTGTATGCAGGTGCCGGCTGACGGTGAGCATCAGCATGATGCTTGTATCGTTCCTGTGCCTGCTGAAGATGAACCGGAGATCATCCTGTACCTGACGAAGATGCTGGAGACGATCCTGTACTGCAGGAGCGGAAGAAGGAGAAGCAGGAGGAGCAAAGTCAAAACGTGGATGGTGGCCTGTAAGAGCAAAGAAAGGTGTCTGGCCTGTAGATGCGTGAATGGAGTTGTTGTAGGCAAACTCCGCCATAGGAAGAAGGTCCAACCAATTATCCTGTTGGTAACTGATGAAGCAACGAAGATATTGCTCCAAGGTCTGAATTGTGCGTTCTGACTGCCCATCAGTTTGGGTGATATCCTGAAGAAAGATCCGCTTTAACCTGTAGACTCCGAAGAAGCTCTCGCCAAAACTTGGACATGAATTGTGGACCTCGATCGGAAACAATGCTCTCAGGAAGACCATGATGTCGGAACACTTCGGATCACCAACTCAGCAGTTGTCTGCCTGTAGCTGTCTTGTTGCAGGGTAGGAAATGAGCCTGTTTGGTGAAACGGTCAACCACCACAAGAACTGCATAAATCCACGAGAAGGAGGAAGATCTGTGAGGAAATCCATAGAAATGGATCTCCAAGGAGCAGAAGGAACAGGAAGAGGACGAAGAAGACCAGAGGGTGCATGACGAGGCATCTTCGACCTGTTGCAGTGTCACAACTCCGTACAAACCTTTCCACAAAACCTCGCAACCCAGGCCACCAATAGTTGCGAGTCACCAACTCAACTGTCTTGGCCACACCAAAATGTCCTGTAGCCGGGGTATCATGACAATCCTGTACCACACGAGTCCTGCAAACACCAACAGGAACGTACAGGAGACCTTCCCGGTACAGGAGTCCATCCTGTATGGAACAGGTTGTAGTCTGAACGGGAACTGGAGGAAGAGGAACTTGCAATGTCAGGATGAATGTGTGAGAACACATTCTTTGCCAAGTCGTCTGTAGCCAACTGCGAACGGATGTCCTGTAAGTGTTGAATTTGCTGGAGCCTGATGAACCTGTAGTGCCGCAAGCCGGAATCGATCAGGACCCAACAACACTTGTCTTTGACAGTCATATGCAGGATCGCCGGGCGGTGCAAGGTAAGAGCGCCTAGACAATGCGTCCGCCTTGCCATTCCGAAAACCGGGCCTGTAGACGATGACGAAATCAAAACGTGATAGGAACTCCGCCCACCTAGCCTGTCGCCGACTGAGAACTCGAGCCGTTTGAAAATACTCCAGGTTCTTGTGATCCGTAAGAACTTGTACAGGATGCGCAGCACCTTCCAGGAAATGCCGCCACTCCTCGAACGAATCCACAATGGCCTTGAGTTCCTTGTCATGAATCTCGTAATTGATCTCCGCCGAAAGGAACTTACGAGAGTGAAAAGCTACAGGATGAAGCAACTTGTCTTCTCCAACTTGTGATAGGACGGATCCTACTGCAAAATCCGAGGCATCTGCTTCAACGAAGAAAGGACGAGAAGGATCAGGATGTGCTAAAATCGGAGCTGTCGTGAAGGTGTCCTTGAGTGTTGTGAATGCATGTTCCGCCTTGTCGGACCAAGAGAAAACCTCTGTGCGCTTGGTGAGTTCCGTGAGTGGAAGTACACGCTTGGAGAAGTCCTGTATGAACCGCCTGTAGAAGTTTGCAAAGCCAAGGAAACATTGTACATCTCGTACAGACTTGGGCCTCTCCCACTCCACGATGGTCTTCACCTTGTGCATGTCCATGGAAACGCCAGCAGGAGAGACGATGTAGCCCAAGAACTCCACAGAATCCCTATCGAAAAAACACTTCTCCAACTTCGCATACAGGCCATGCTCGCGAAGCCGCTGTAGAACAATCGTACATGCTTGTCATGTGCCGCCTGGTCCTTGGAGAAAATCAAAATGTCGTCGAGGTAGATCACCACAAACTGGTCCAAGAAGTCACGAAAGATGTCGTTCACCATGTGTTGGAACACGGCTGGGGCATTGGTAAGGCCGAAAGGCATCACCGTGTACTCGAAGTGTCCATACCTTGTACGAAAGGCAGTCTTCCACTCATCGCCTGGACGAATCCGTACAAGGTTGTAGGCCCCTCGTAAGTCGATCTTCGTGAACACCTTTGCTCCTCGCAGCCGATCGAGAAGTTCCGGGATCAATGGCAACGGGTACCGATTCCGAATGGTGACTTGATTCAAACCCCTGTAGTCCACAACCAAACGTAAACTCCCATCCTTCTTCTTGACAAAGAAGATAGGCGCTCCTGCAGGGGACTTTGAGTGACGAATGAAGCCGGATGCCAAGTTGTCCTCGATGTACTGACGAAGAACCTCCAACTCTGTGGGTGACAATGCATAAATCGGTCCGAACGGTGGAGTCTTTCCTTCGCAAGATCAATAGGACAGTCGTAGGACCTGTGAACAGGAAGAACTGCAGCCTTGTGCTTGTCAAAAACGTCCTAAAGGAGTGATACTTGGATGGTAGGGAAGAAGGAGGAGAAGGAAAGGAGCAGGAGAAGGAGATTGAAAAACAGGAGAGTCAGACACAGGAAAGGTAGAAGAGGACGTAGGAGTTACTTGAAAGGCAAAAAGGTGGAAAGGAGCAGGATCAGTGGCAAGTTCATGCATGGTAGTGGTAAGAACTCGGAGAGGAGAAGGAGGGAGCTGTGACTGAAAAAGAGGAAGGATCTTGGGGGTGGAACAGAACAGAGTAACAAAAGGAGGCAGGATTGGGAGAAAAACCTGTGTGGATGTTGACGAGTGTACAGGATTGGAAGAATCCTGTACAGAAGTCCGTGGTTGCACAGGAGTGAGGAGAGCCTGAGTGTGCTGACGAACCAACAGGAGGTGGATCCTGTTGAGGAGGAACCTTCGACACTGATACAGGATTGGAAGAACCCTGTACAGGAATCCGCAAACTTACAGGAGTGGAGAGAGCCTGCGGATGTGCTGAGGAACTGACATGAGGTGAATCCTGTCGAGGAGGAGTCTTCAACACTGGTACAGGAACAGGCACGGTCAATCCTGTAGCTTGTACTGCCTCAGACACCAAGGATGTATCCTGCACGCAGGAAGGTACAGGATTGATCCTGGCTGCTGGAGAGGAAAACGTGAGCGTCCTAGACCTCCAGTCGATCTGCGGATTTGCAACAACGAACCATGGCATGCCAAAATGATGGGAGTCGACCGAGTCTTGATCAAGTTGAAGGAAATCGAACAGTTGAATGCGCCATGACTGCAAAGAGAGGTGTGGTAGCGTGGGTAACTGCGCCAGAAGCAATCAAACGACCATCGGCCACCTCTACAGGAACTGCACGCTTCAACTTCACCACCGGAATGCCATGCTGAGCTGCAAAAGTGTCATCCATGAAACATGCATTTGCACCAGTGTCTAACAGGGCAAACTCCTTGAGCTCTCGTTATTGAGGCGAATGTGTACAGGAAACTTGAGTGATGGAATGGTATGAGCAGCACCAATGGAGCCTGCACCTACGTCCAACTTCGCGGCTCCTAGACGAAGTGGACATTGAAGTTTTCCGACTGAACTTCAGCTTCGGCTTCACGCGTCTTGAACTTTCTGGCTTTATTAGGACATTCCGCCACCTTGTGTCCTGCTTCACCACAATACAAGCATAGGTTCTCACCCGACGACGTTGCTTCTCAGCAGTTGAAAGTGGGCCACGCTTGGATTTGTTAACCTCCATAGGAACTGCTCCAGAAGGTGTCGTAGGAACATGTGCTACGGCTACAGGATTGGTTGGCAGGAACTGCTGACGGATTTTTCTGACGGCGCTCGAACAAACGGTTGTGCAGCGAACGGCCTGTTGCATGATCTCCGCTAACGTTTGAGCATCCGGTAAGTAAGGAGAAGGTCCTTCACGTCATCCCTCAGCCCAAAACGGAAGTGTTCGATCAATGCAGTCTCGTCCCATGGAATGTTCGTGCACAATTGCTGAAATTCGGATGCATAAACGGAAGCTGGTCTGGATCCTTGTGTGAGCTTCCGTAACTTTGTGCATGCAGAACGGTACTTATCGGGATCTCCAAAGCAGGCTTCAAAGGCAGCCACAAACCTTCAAAGTCTTCCATCAATGGGTCGTCACTAGCAAGGGGCAACCCAAGCCGTGGAGATCCACTTAGTAAGGATGCCAAAAGGCCAACCTTTTGTGCATCGTCGAGTAGCGGCGTGGTTGCATGCGGATCAAGAGCCGGATCTGATTCAGGAAACCTTGGAAATGCGATTGCCACTGAACTTTTCTGGCATGCTGATCTTCGGCTCCGAAGAAAAGTTCGAAGAGAGGAACCACGATGCTGAGAGAGAGCCTGCAGCAGCCTTGGAGGATGCATCAGCAGCTGCATGCGCCGCATTGGTGGAACCTTGCAGATCGGTGACCACTTGGCGCAAAGTGGCCAGCTCATGAAGCAACATTTGGTGCTCGCGTTGAAAGTGCTCAAAATGCCATGATCTATGA
>PUQB01000358.1:0-52667 GCA_003024785.1 Selaginella tamariscina
CATATGAGCAAGAACTACTGGCTATTGTTAATGCATTATGCGTTTGGAGGCACTATCTTTATGGTGCAAGTTTTAAAGTGTTTACAAATCACAAGACTTTGGTGTATCTGTTCAAACAGAAAGAGTTAAACTCTCAGCAAGCTCGCTGGATGGTTAAGCTTATGGAGTTTGGCAAATTTCCTATTGAGCATTGCATGGGAAAGACTAATGTGGTGGTAGATGCTTTGTCACGCGTTAGGAGAGCCACAGTGGTTGGAGAATTCCAAACACGCTTATGTAATGCATTAACAAGGAGGTCAGTGAGTTTAGCCAGGTAGTTCAACATGCTCAAGCACAAAACGCTGAGGTGCAGTAGCTCAAAGGACAGCTAGAGCCACCATTCTCATTTTAGGATGGAGTTTTGTACTATAATGGTCGTGTGTATCTTCCTCGTGTGGACCATTTGATCAACCAGGTACTATATTTCCATCATGATCGCCCGGAGCTTGATCATTTTGGGGAGAGGAAAATGTATGAGTTGATCAAGAGGAGGTTCTACTAGAGGAATATGAAAGCTGATATCATAGAGTACTGCAGGACTTGTGACAGTGTCAGCAAGTAAAGGTGCCCAGGGAGAAACCAGGTGGGCTATTAGTACCATTGCCTATTCCAGACAGGCGATGGGGCAGTATCTCTATGGACTTTGTCACCCATTTGCCAAGGACACAGTGGCATTGGAATGAGTCCATACTATGCTATGTTTGGACGGCATTCCAAGACAGCTTTTGAGCTGGGTTTAGCAAGTAAGAAAGCTCAAGGCAACATGGATGAGGAAGCTAAAGATCTGAATGTTGAGCTTAGAAACATTCAGAGTTTGTGCAAGAAGAACTTACAAGCAACTCAAAGCCGAGCTATTAAGTTTGCTAATGAGCACAGAAGCTTCCAAGAGTTCCATGTACTCAGGTCCTTATGAGATTCTGGAGCGTATTGATAAGGTGACATATCACTACAACTGCCAGAAGGAGTGAGGGTGCACCCAGTGTTTCAATGTGTAACGCTTTCTTGGCAAGGTACAATATTTGGGCTATTTTGTGGATCATCTTTCAAATTGCACTGCACCATTGCGGGCGTTGTTGAAGTCGTCAATGTCTTCTTTTGTTTGGTCTAAGGATTGCAAGCATGCATTTGCATATCTCAAAGAGTTGTTGACGACTCCTCCAGTTTTGGCATATCCTGATTACACTCGTCCTTTCATCTTGCGTATAGATGCTTCTGACATCAGTCTCGGGGGCGTATTGATGCAAGAAAGTACGAGTGTTCCTGGCCAACGACATCCCATTGCGTACATCAGTCAGACATTGTAGCCAATAGAAGTGAACTACTCCACGACAGAAAAGGAGTGTCTTGCAGCAGTTTGGGGTTTTGAGAAGCTCCATGCCTATTTGCATGGTTCTCGGACGCTATTGGAAGGTGATCATGCAGCAGTTACTTCATTGTTGAAGCGGAAGAATTTGATTGGTCATACTGCTCGGTGGGACTTGAAGCTTCAAATTTACGACTTCAAGGTGGTTCATTGCCCAGGGAGTTCCATGGCTGATGCTGATGCTCTTTCTCGAGCTCCTCTTCCACCTTCTCTCTTTTCTTCTGCCCCTGAGGAGTCAGTTGTTTCAGCATCCGTGGACTTTTTGGATGAAGATTTTGTACCATCAGCAGTTGCCGTGCTTGACATTCAGTGTCTGCAGAATGCAGAGTTAGATTTGCCGTCTTTGGATGAGGTTCGGGAAGTTCAAAAGGTTGAGCCGTGGATTCGAAGGCTTCGTGATGAGTTTGAAAATCTTGCATCATTTGTTGATGACTTGCCTTTCAGGCATTTACATTCGCAATATCGCCTTCAGGATGACCTTCTTTATTTTGTGGGGACTGATCCAGATGATTATTTACGGTTGGTGGTGCCCTTGGTCTTCGTTCCACACTTCCTCCACGCTTACCATGACTCTCCTGTTCTCGGTGGGAACATGGGACATCATCGTGTGATGGAGAAGCTACACAGATCTTTTTATTGGCCAAAGTTGCAAGGAGATGTGATTCGGTATGTGCGTAGTTGTGTGTGGTGCCAAGCTCGTAATACTCCCTCGTGTTCTTCAGAAGGACAGTTGGAGACAATTGCAGTTTCTCGTCCGTTTGAGTTGGTGGCGTTTGATCTGATGGGACCTTTTTCGCGGTCTACTGCTGGCAATGAGTACGTTATTATTGCTTCTGACTACTTAACCCGTTGGGTAGAAGTTGGTACTCTTGCTAGTGCGACTACTTCTGCGGTTGGTCAGTTTCTCCTTAATCGGGTTGTGTTTCAGCATTCTTGTCCGGAGCGAATTCTCTCGGACAATGGTCCTGCATTTATGGCCGAGGCATTTCATGTCTTAACATCTCAACTGGGGATACGCCACACTTTCACAAGTGCTTATCATCCTCAGATAGATGGTTTGGTGGAACAGCTCGTTAGGACCTTCAAGGGGATGATTGCGAAGTATGTGAATTTTCAACATTCAGATTGGGATGGTTATCTGCCGTCTCTTCGATATACTTATGTCACTGGAGTACAAAGTTCTGTTGGTACTTCCCCATATAAGCTCTTGTATGGTCATGACCCGGTGTTGCCGACGGAGTTGGGTCTGCCTTCTCGGTTGCCACGAGCTGCTAATGCTAGGTCATGGGATCGGTATCTGACGAGCATTCTTCCATTGGTTCGTGCGGAATCAGCAGAACACTTAGGCCGCGTACAAGTAGGACAACAACAACGCTACAACTTGCATCATCGTCCTCTTGTGGAGTACAAGGTTGTTGAACTAGTGTTGGTTCGTTTTCCCAAATTTACGGTACGTGGTTTAGCTAAGAGTCTTCTTCCTCAGTGGAAAGGACCATATTGAGTGCTATGGCAAGTAGGACTGCAAGTTTATGAGGTTCGGCACAACATTCAACCTGATCCTCCAAAGATTGTACATGTGCAATGATTGAAGCGTTTTGTGCAACGGGAACACCTACAAATCCACCAGTGCCTCCTCTTGATGTTCCTCCAAATTCGGGGCCATCTACCAGAGAACCCTAACCAACTTACATCCTTCCGAGAGTGTACGGCTTGGAGGATGATGTAAGATCCATGTGTACGGCTGCATGTGCACATACTATTATTAGCATAGTGGGTTTTCATAACTGTCGAATTGGTTTTAATCTGGACCACTCGCTCTTGTATATAAGTTAGGGTTTTGAATTAATGAAATATACACATTTCTAGAAGATTATTTTTGAAAAGAATTTTAAATAAGTTTGCACCATTTAATTTAAGTACATTGAGAGGTGTAAAATCTATGAGGCAGTATACTCTAAGGATATGTTATAATTTAAAAAATTATAATTGTTCCACATGTAATTTTAATATTTTAGAGGAAATTCAACGACGTAATATATTTTAAGCATATGATTGGTTTAAATTTCATTTATTAAAAATTTAAATATCTTAATAATATATTTTATTTAAGGTAAGAGAGATGATAACTTAATTGGATAGTTTGAGTTTTATTTCAAAAAAATTTAATTATAAAAAAAATATATATTTAATCATGTTAGTTTAAATATTACATAACTAATATTAACCATGTTTTAAGATTTTTAACCTTTTGGCTATATATAATTACATTGTAATGAAAGAGTTAACTTAAGATTGAACATTAAATGATGTAAGGCATGGTGTGTGTGTGTATGTGGACTGAGATGCGTTATGTAGGTACATTTCTACTTATCCTGTATTTGTCTTGACAAGTTGCGAGGCATAACGAAGCAGAGGAGACAACTATTTCGCACCTTCCACCACACAAGTAAAGGGATATCCTTGACACCACCAGTTTAGGCGTCTCCTCGGGTTCTGTCTGGTAGGTATAAGATAGCTTGTATGTGCCAGAGATGTGTATAGATATACGTGGACACAAACGTAAAATCTTTGGTGTTGTTGGTACAACCAGTGTGTGTGTGTGTGTGTGAGAGAGAGAGACACACCAAACCTGTATTCTTGATTAGACATTTGTTTACATGACTGCCATGTGGCCACCAGTAATGAACTCGTTTCCGTCGCTACGCCCCCCATTGCCCCAGAAGGCATAAGAGTCGATCGCTTCATCACCTTCCGCACTACGTAGCACGTCTCCAGTTACATGAATTAAAGAAGATACCCTGAGCCCAGTTACAAATAAGCCGTCCCCATGTGGATATACCCTATGGGCTGCACACCCCTGTGTAGGCAACATTATGTGTTGCTGTCGAGATATTCTCACACTGGGTAAAGCTGGAGAACAATTGCCTGTGTCCACACACTTTTCCATGTGCACAACAAAGACTGCATCCGGTACAAAGCCTGTAGCTGTAGCTGGATGGTGGCTATGGCCACCAACAACAGGCGCACTAGCCAGAGACGATGACAATACCCATAGCCTCAAATCGCATTGGGGATCGAATGCGAGATGAATAAGCCTTGCAACACGTCCGAATGAAGTACCGAGCTTGAACCAAGTGATCTCCTCACCACATATGCGGCCGAACGTGCCGTTTCCGCCCAATAAAACGAAATAAGCTGATTGCTCATCAGGAGAGGCGACGATACCGACCGGAGTACTACCGTATTCTGTATATAGATGTTAGAAAGAGATTGAAAAAATGAAAAACTTATAAAGTCTTCCGAGTATTTATCGGATTAAATATCATATATTTCATCTATATGATACACAAATAAGTTTACTGTGTATATATATTTACACGATACATTCCTAAGCGATCCAAACACGGGAGAATATATATACAGTATAGATATACATATCAAATATAACGTCTGGAGAGACTACATGTATAACTTAAACCTGTACCTAACGTGGGGAGAGTACATATAAGTATATACGTCTAGGAAGAATTATCCAAACAGGCTTTAGTAACTGGTTGCTAGCGTATATACACATCCTACATATATATCCAAACAGGCTCCAAGCGACCTATGAAGGGTGGAACGAGCATGTGTATGTTGTCCTCAGGTAAGAGTCTGTTTAACTACCCCTCCAACAGAAAATTCGTTTTTCTATGTACTACTAGCTAATGATTGTCTCGTATGTGTACATACAAGCTAAGATATATATAAGAAACTATATTTATAAATATACTAAGATGCATATCTAATATGCTTATATAAGCACTTTACTGTATGAGGTATATACAATAGTACGTGTAAAATTATGAAGGCATATGCTAGTTACAGATTGTCTAAATATAAAAATATAAAGGCAAGTCTAAACCGAAAACAGTGTTGAACGCGTGGCTGAATTCACAAACACACACATATGGTCTTAAATACATGCCTTTAAACTAGTAGTTTAGTGAAGAATGCGTACCTGTTGGGATGGACAGATGCGTATACTTGTTGGTGTTTATATCTAGCACGAAGATTCGGCTTTCCATGTCCAACGTTGCATAGACATGGCATTTGGTCTTTGCAACGCATATGGGTCTACCATCACAATAGTAGGTATTCAACAGTGGAGGCCTGTTCTCCTGTAGATGGATACGCACAATGTGATGGCTATCCTTGCAAGTCACCCACAGCAAACCCTCTGAATCTTCAATGATAGAATGCGGTCCTCTGGCTCCACTAGGTAGGCCCAGTTCCTCAATTAACTCAAAAGGATCCTTACATGTATCCAGCAGCAATAAAGAGTGATTAAATTGAAGTGTAACCCATACTTTACCAGGGAACATTCGAGATGCAAATAACCCGTGGGCACCCCCATACCCATCTCCGTATACCTGTTTAAGGACTGAAACGGGCTTGCCGGTACTGTCAAGACACACCTTCACGAGTGAACATGTGTCCTGCTGCGTCACAAGTAGAATGTTTAATCCCTGGGGAACAACCATCTCATGAGACTGAACTCCAGCAGGTAACGAATATTCTGAGAGTTGTTTTGATACACTCTTGCGTGACCCTCTCATTTGCGCTGCATAACACTGGAAACGATGGAAAACTGATGCATCAAGCCCTGCAAAGAATATATACTGTTATGTATATGTATTACACACCTGCAAAGAATATATACTGTTATGTACATGTAGTACACACATACATATGGACAAAGACATACATATACATATATCTACGTGCATATATGTATGCTTGGACACATACCTTGATAATTCAGATTACTTCCCGCTCCACCTAAAATGGAAAAACCGATTAGTCGAATTACACGTATAGTATGTAACATTACATACCTTGACAATGGATTAACCAGTTATTGAAGTCGTTCCAAACATCAAGCGTCACTGGGAGAGATGCCAAGTGCATCTGTCACAATAGCATGTATATGTATATACTATATACTAGTAAATGCAAGTAAATATATATGTTTTATTACAGATCTTTTTGGATAAGTAGTGTCTACATGTATATCACTCACTTCATAATAAGAAGCCCATAATTTTGCATCCTCCCATCTAGGACCATAGAGCTCCCTCCACAGCTTAGTAGCGACAGCTAAATCTGGAACAATGTAGATTTTAAGTTTTTCAAATCTGGAACAATGCGACTTAAAATCTGAAGGTTGATTACATATATATCAGAGCACTCTCTCTCTCTCTCTCGTGGAACTGACCCAAAACGCCGTTCTGTGCACAGATGTGAAATGCCCTCTCTCTCTCTCTCTCTCGTGGAACTGACCCAAAACGCCGTTCTGTGCACAGATGTGAAATGCCCTCTCTCTCTCTCTCTCTCTCTCTCTCTCTCTCTCTCGTGAAACTGACCCAAGACGCCGTTCTGTGCAAAGATGTGAAATGCTAACTTAGTCACGCTCCAGATTCTGCTTGCATCCAGCTTGATAAAGCATTCAGCAGCTTGTTCTCTGAAAAAATGAGATAATTGTGTGTGATATATTTAAACACGACATCATATGTGTGTGCATAAAAACATATATAAATGGAGAAGCACAATGTCATCGGCGCCTTCATATACAGAGCATATACAACTGTGTGTGTATATATACATGTATATATACAAAATGTTTTCCACAAGAATGAAACTAACACGCCAATCTCCATTTCCTTGGCCCGTGCAATCATCTTGTTGTTGATCCGATCTCCAGCTGCAATGAACTGCTCGATCACGCCCTCCATAGCCGAGCTAGGGTTTAGCTCCATTTGCTAAAACCCTAAAAAGGGGAAAAATAAAATAAATCCTGGGTTCGAATTTTGCAAGCATCCAAGTACAGTGTGGCCCAAAGTGGGCCAGATATACGGAATGGACACAGAATACGGCACACCGGACGCTTTGGCTTGAATGGACCCACTGGTTTAGGGTTATTATTTATATTACAAACCAAATCATAGACATACTAACGGAAATACATGTGCTTATTCAACCCTTCCAAAGGTTGTACTCTGAGAAGAAGATGAGCTCCGAGATGCAAACGAGTTCAAGGATGAAGTTTGATTCTGCAAAATCTGATCGTCTTTAAACCGCCTGTTAATATATTTAACACCGAAGTAGAAATAACCTCCCAACACTCCTGGTAGAAAAGCAACTGCAAGCCCCATAACAAACCCATTAATCACAGTAAAAATGGTAGTATTATCACTGTCTTCAACAAATGACATAGTTGGGGTGGTGTAGTTACACGTTTTGTTGAGTGGGAGCCCACAAAGACCTGGATTTCCCTCAAACCAAGAAGCATTTAGCGTGGGAAGCTGACCTCCACTTGGAATGGACCCCGTGAGATTGTTGTGCGATACGTTGAAAACTGTGAGAAAGCTCAGTTTCACAAACTCCTGTGGAATACTACCTACTAAGCTGTTATTGGCTATGTCGATATAAATTAGTGAAACTGCATTTGCAAGCTCAGGAGGGATGGAACCAGAGAGCATATTGTTGCCAAGCCGTAATATTTGCAAGCTTACAAGTTTTTCAAGTTCCGTTGGTATCTTACCACTTAACAAATTGTCACCTAAATCAAGTTTGAGTTGATATTGGTTAATGTCATATGCAGGACCATTGATGTCAGAATTCACAAGGATGTTGAAATTGCACACATCGCAATTAATTCTTCTTTTTTGTCGGAATACGTTAGGATTTTGATAAAGAGAAAGGTTGCCAAGCTCTCGTGGTATAGTTCCATGGAAATTATTACCATGCAAAGAAAACGACCATAACTTACTGCAGTTGCCAAACCATGCAGACTCAAGATTGTTGTAACCAAGGGATATCATTTGTGCAGAAGAGCATAGATGAGGTGCTAAACTGTTGGGGATTGGACCACTTAACTTGTTATTATCAAGAAATATATGTTCAATTTTACTAGCAATACTATCAGGGAGACTGCCACTTAACTCATTATTGTCCAAGATCAAAGACACAAGGTTGGACAAATTACCGATGGTATTTGGAATTTCACCATGCAAAGAGCTCTGATTAACGACAATACCTCCAGGCTTGTTAAATTGGATATATCAGAGGATATTCCACCTGAAAGCTTATTATAGTGCGGAGATAAATATTTCAAATGAACGAGATTTAGCATAGTGCCAGTAAGGTTGTTACCACCCAAGTCCAACCTCTGGAGCTTCTTTAGATTCCCCAAACTGTCTGGTATAGTTCCGGAAAGGCTGTTAATATCCAAGCGTAGCAGCTCGAGGTTCGTTAAGTTCCCCAGATACTTTGGTATATGTCCAGTAAGTCCATTAGAATCAAGATGCACGTTGTAACTAAAGTGGGCATGATACGTGAAAATGGGAATATAAAATAAATTACTAATTAATACTTAAGTTTTAATTATTAATTAATCATTTAATTAATATATAATTAAGCCTTAAATATTAATTAATTAATTAATTAATCCTTCAATAACCTTACTTAGTAAGGAATATTCCTAAAATATCTTAGAATATTCATATTATTCTAAAAATAGTTTACAATAATGAAGAAATACTATCAAACATAATTACAAATGAAATCATTTTCTTATCAACATGTTAATTTTTTTATAAATACTTTCTTTCTATCATACAAAGAAATCTTTTATTTTGTTTAAATCATCACTCTCCGGATTAATCAAATCATTTTGGTCAATATCTTGATGTTGTTGCCACCACTTAACACTCTCACGAATGCAATTGGGAGTTGCCATCCTTGTTAAAACATAAGATGTGATAAGAGAAGGTCTGCATAAAGGCTCATCTAAAAACTGACGTTCCTTAACAATAATATTATAAAGTGCCCGGTTGCTATTCTTCATTTTATAAAATTCAATATCACGAGAAAGAAAAGCTTCAGGAAATGTATGATACGGTGGATACTGCTCACAAAAATTTTCGAGATTCTTCTTTCTGAGGCACGTATTCAAGTAGTTCACTAGCTCATCCATGATATCGGTATCAGAATATGGATCGAAAGTGATTGGATGAATACAAGCAATGTTTTGGTTGAGCATAGCCTTCTGAGGAGAGTCGTCTACTACTAAGATATGTGCATTCTTCGTTATCCTTAAGCGACTGATCTCCCCATGAGTCCCAATTATTCTTTCATTCTTGAAGAAGTACGGCTTGCTTTCCTTTCTTATATTGTGAAATTCGAGAGGTTTATGACACATTCGCTGGTCAAAAATCCAATCTTTACGAATCACCTCTTCTGCAACACTACAATGTTTCTTAAGCAAATTCAACAGCGGTGTTAAGTTATGAATCTGCATGCATGACCAAATCCCCACAAGCGCACCCATCTCCTTAAGCTTTTGAAAGAGACGATCCAACCCTGGACGAAAAATAATATCATATCAAAATTTACCATGACAAGGAATGAAATCTCCTTGTTTGATTTCTGTTTTTCTATCCTCGGGCCTTTGTCGATGAAGCAGAACACCATTGACATCTAACAACACAATATGGCCATGAGTAACGTGAGATAGCGTTGCCTCTTGAATACTTTGCAAATCACTTGTTTGCTCCCTTTCACATTTATCCGTTGCCACTATTTCGTTGCCTATCCCTTCATCATTTAATTGTACATCATCCTTACAAGATTCAGATATTGCATGCGCTGAAGAAATTGATTTCGGAACTGAAGCCAATAAAAATGATGATGCAAAAACTGAAGTGGCCCCCATGGTAACGATGTTTTGAGCTGCATTATTATCCATTTCCTGCATGAACTCTGTCATTCTGACATGTGGCACAAGAAATTGTCGCCAAACCCCTCTCTTACCTCATGGCAATGCTGAAAATCCATGTTCTCAATTATTTCATTACATCTGCAAAATGATAATTAGCTGACCTTAAAATTATCAAGGTATATTATTTACCTTGTTAATGTGTGACCCATGTTTGAACTAAAAGCTTCATTAATCCTTGAGAATTTATTTTCTGTACAAATATAAAAGAAATATACAAAAATGTCTTATGTTACACTCATTTACAACTATTCATCACTCTATCAATTCATTATCAATTCTTCTTCGCTATTACCTTCTGAATGAGGCGAAGAAGGTCTAAGCCGCTTGTGAGATGGTTCAAGATCTTCTGCATCTTCTATTGATGTTTCCATGGGTCCTGGAGTGTGCGAATGTTCTGTACTCCTCGAGATAACTTCCGGTCTAATATCTGATTGATGTTCGTTCTCAGACTCCGAGATTGAACCAGATTCACCTTCAGAGCTATCGCACTTATCTGGAGGGAACTTTCTCAAATACGCCTTTATGGATTCGTTGGAGTACTCAGTTGAGACCCAATCTATCCACTTGTTCAGGTCCTCAACCATGGTCTTATCCTTCTCAACGGCAAACACACATGTATGCCGAAGGTAACACTCCTTCAAGACGGACCCCCTAGTGCAGTAGTCAAAAACCCACGCATCACTGTGAGGACCCCTGATCAAGTTGACGATGCTCCGTGCCGCTTGACTTGTAATGTTTGGATAACGTACATTGCCGAATACGTCACTCATACCTATCGGTGTATCGAATGGAGGTTCAGGGCCGTTGGAGTGCAAACAGATGCCTGGCCAGTCATTTGGAAGCTTGAAATTGTTTGGCGCATTCCTAACAACCAAGTGAACAACGGTATCAATGCACTTGGGATTAGCATTCGTTCATATAAAATCCTGTCCAACGATGTCTATTCTTCTTGGCGAAGGCGAAGGCAAAAGTATCGGTGACATGAGCAAGAATCAAGAAATAAATACCTGAAAAAGTAGGTATCAGTGAAGAGCGCAAGCATGAATTCAATAATAAATACCTTCTATGTATATGCTTGCACGGCTAAGTTTCTCCACCAGATCCTCTAGTGCCCTATCTGTCGAAAGATTTTTTGACACCCGCCGATCCATCACGAACAATTGAAACGGTTTCCTACAAGCAGTGATGTTACCCCATAAAGTCTCCGAATCTAACAACAAACATCTGTAGGGCTTGTCGTGATTCGTAGCATCCTCCTTTATAAGGTTCAATTCGGTTCTCCGCTGCTGAAGGACTGCCATAAGAGAAGGCGTCATCCCAATGTTCTCCTTTTTGGCGTTGGCGTGCAATAGATTCTTGCCCAGATCTTCCGATTGGTTCACCCATTCGACAAGCATATCATCGTTCGTCACATGCAAATATTTGCTGACCTCTTCATATGTTGAAGTCGAGGTCCAACCCAGTTTGTGGCAGTGTATTCCCAACCACTCCTTGAAATGCCTGACCGTCTTCAACTCCATTGCCTTGAGATGAAAAGGAGAGGTTGGGCTGCTGTTATTAATTTGTATTTGCCATCGATCACCAAATCAGCCAAGACTTCCATCTCCTCCATCGTTGTTCCATTTAAAGGCTTCAACCATGTGAGCTTGAAATCGTTGTCTACATCCTTTGTAGATTGAACAGACTTAGCCTTCGCGTCTTACTGGGTTTCTTTGCAGACTTTTCTGAGGGCTCCCCTTCACTTGTCTGCTTCTTCTTCAGTGTTCCTTTTGAAAAGGATTCCATAATCCCCAACCATTTGGCAAAGATCTTATCTTCGGGGCAAGAAATCAACATCATCAGAAAGGATGTTTCCTTCCCGCCCACCTGGGCAAAATCAACTGCTGCAATTTCTTCAACTCTCTGAGGAAAAAGACAGATTAATATACCGGCGAGATAAATCCCGCCCAAACAATTTGCTTACCCGGTATTCCGCAGATTGTGTATTCCCTGCGGTAGCTCTTTGTGGTCGCTGAAGAGATTCCCACACGGCTCGCGTGTGTTTAAACTTCTCCCATATTTTGCTGTTGTAGTGGTTGGTGTCGGCAGCGTCCCATTCCGCCGATAACTTATGGTACTGCTCGATTGTGAGATTCGGCTTAGCTAAAAACGCCGATCTTTTTGTCAGCTTCTCACGGGTATGCTCGGAAAGTTTTGTTGCCATCGTTCCTTTGTTGTGTTCATCGAGAAGTCGTTGGGCTGCCGTTATTGTGTGCTGGCCACTAATGATGTAGTACTTGATAGATCTTTTATTCTCCGTCTGAATCTTCATGAGTTGTTCTGGTGTTGTGATCCAGACTTTGTCAGCACCCTTCTTTCATAGTATGGACACAAAACAGCATTATGTGGAACGGTATAAGAATTGTCGTCCTTCATCTTCTCCATGAGCTCAGCTACACGTTCCTGGTTGAGTGGCCTGTAATTGAAGTTTGGGTTGACGCTGCAATATTTAACCCTACAAGGATAAATCTTATCATCCAACATCATTTCCTTGTGACTTATTGCAGCATGAGATGCCACAGGTGCAGCTGACAAAACGATTGATGATTTTCTTTTGCGATCCGAATCAACATGTGTGATCCCCGACTGCAGCTGTTCTAGTGTTCTCGGCACACTCCTCCAGCTCCCGAAGCTTCCTAAGCAAATTGAACGTGATCTGTAGAGAACCTGAGACCGAGCCACCTTCTCAATCTCCCTTATGATGTCGCTGTGTTCTTCTTCAATGTCAAGAGGGAAGATTGCTCCACTTGCTGATTTTCTGTATTGTGAAGCAATATCTCCTGACAATACACCTACTCGATGAGTCTGAAGATCTTCGAAGTAGACATCCAGATGGATCCCCTCCATAGATGGGCTTTCGTTGAGTTGAAGAAGAACTCCAAGGTCAACATCATTAGTGAACACGTGAACGTCATTATCCACAAGTCGACAAAACCACCCGAGATTAATGTTGTAACTGACGACCTCTGGATCCGAGAACGTGACATTGGATGGAACAAGGCATATCTGTCGAGCATCGTCCAATCTGGGTTCGCAGCCTGCTTTCGGGTGCTTGACTAGCGAATCTACTTTCCATTGTTTTGCTTGTCCATGAGATGTGACAGAGGTTAATTTGACAGCAACCATGGTTGCTCCAATGCGCTTCCCATTTATCTTAAAATATGGCCAAGTTGATTCCAAAATCCCCCTGCCCATCTCTTCTCCTGCTCTTGTCTTTAATGTCACTTCAATTCCACATCTGAATACAAAAATGATTAGTTCAAGTATCCGAGTATAACAGATTTTATTTTAATTCTTACCCAGAATTTGACGACGACTCCATACTAATGACTCGATCTCCTTGTTTGATCAAATCGTCCTTCTGCAAAATAATACACTATAAATATAAATTATATAAAAACGCACACACACTTGTATAAACCCGAATATACAAAAATAATACACAGAGAGAAGTAGACGTAATTAACTGTCCGAAGCTCACATTTGTGTTAGTGCAAAAGAAAGATAACATTTCGTTTTAGAACCACCACAAATGTGAGCTCTGGACAGTTTTACATAGATTCCTAGCTTTTACTCGAAATATTATGATAAGATGATAAAAGTAAATAAAATGAGATATGCAACTTATATATACTAATACACATATATATTCACATGGAAAATTAATCTCGCCACCCCTTCAATGCCTCCTGAAAGAGTGGGCGGGATTAATCTCGCCACCTTTCTGGAGGCCTTGAACGGGAGTGCGGAATTAATCTTGCCACCCTTCTCGGTCTCAGAGAGAACTGGGCAGGATTTATTTCTCACACCCCTTCAGTGACTCCAGAAAGGAGGCGGGATTAATCTCGCCCACCATGTAAGTGATGGTTAAATGAATTTCCCCACCCTTCCCAATTCTCTCCATTGGTATGTTGAAAACCTTCTACGTCTCAGACAGAAACGTTTGGGATTGGTCCGACTCACCAATGGAGAAAACAAAGGAAGGGTGGCGGGATTCATTCCTCCAACAGGCATTGAAGACTCGGCGGGATTAATCCCGCCGCCCAGGGCCTTCACTCGGTCCCTATGCGGCGGGATTAATCCCGCCGGACGCCAATTCCCTCGCGGAATCGGGCGGGATTAATCCCGCCGCCTAGGCACTTCAGACAGGCCAATGGCGGCGGGATTAATCCCGCCCGATTCCGAGCAGGGAATTGGCGTCCGGCGGGATTAATCCCGCCTCCCAGGCCCTTCACTCGGGCCTTAGTCGGCGGGATTAATCCCGCCGAACGCCAATGCCCTGTGCGAAATCTTGCGGGATTAATCCCGCCGCCTAGGCCCTTCAGGCAGGCCAATGGCGGCGGGATAAATCCCGCCCGATTCCGCGCAGGGCATGCGTACGCGGCGGGATTAATCCCGCCCACCATGTAAGGGATGGTGAAATTAATCCCACCACCCTTCTCGGTTCCCTCCATTGGTATTTTGTAAACCTTCTCCGTCTCAGACAGAGTTAGTCGGGATTGATTCAACATACCAATGGAGGAAAAAAGAAGGTGGCGGGATTAATCCTGCCACCGGGTAATGAAGGTTCGGAGAGACTAATCCCGCCGCCCTCTCGTAAATCATGCGCTCACACATATATATTGGCTGCGGCATTTTTGAACAGGGATGGGTGGGGGCGGGATTAATCCCGCCGCCCAGGGAATTCATGCAGGACATGAACGGCGGGATTAATCCCGCCGCCCTCCGCGAAGGGCATGAGCGTGGGGCCGGATTAATCCCGCCGTTCATGTCCTGCGTGAATTCCCTGGGCGGCGGGATTAATCCCGCCGCTCTACGACAAACCGAAGAGCGGCGGGATTAATCCCGCCGCCCATGCCTGCGTGAGGGGCCTCGGCGGCGGGATTAATCCCGCCGCCCATCCCCTGTAAATGCCCTGCGCGGAATCCGGCGGGATTAATCCCGCCCATTAGAACCTTCACACAGGCCATTGCCGGCGAGATAAATCCCGCCGCATTCGCGCAGGGCATGGTGAGCGGCGGGATTAATCCCGCCGCCGAGGCCCCTCACGCAGGCCATGGGCG
Source organism: Selaginella tamariscina (assembly GCA_003024785.1). Classification (NCBI taxonomy): domain Eukaryota; kingdom Viridiplantae; phylum Streptophyta; class Lycopodiopsida; order Selaginellales; family Selaginellaceae; genus Selaginella; species Selaginella tamariscina. Next base: position 15,326 of record PUQB01000358.1, read on the forward strand.
GCGGGATTAATCCCGCCGCTCTTCGATGTCGTAGAGCGGCGGGATTAATCCGCCGCCATAGCCTGCGTGAAGGGCCTCGGCGGCGGGATTAATCCCGCCGCTCGAGGGGCTTAGCGAGATAAAAACACACACATATATATATGTGTGTGTGTATATATATATATATATGTATGTATGTATGTATGTATAGGAGTGTACGTGTGTGTGCAAGAGATAGATAAATAAATAAAATTATACAGTACTGGTACACCTAATATATGTGTGTACATAGGTATATATATGTGTGTATATGTATATCGTGTGTATGCGTGTGAGCGAAACAAATAAAATCATACAGATAAACAAACACACACACACACATATATATACACAGGAGTGTGCGTGTGTGTGCGAAAGATAAAACTAATAAATAAATAAAATTATACAGATAAACACACACATATATATGTGTGTATATAGATATATAATCTATAGAGAAAGAGAGAGAGTCTGTGAATATATAAGCATATATATAAACTAGTGTTGTATGTATGTATATATGTATATAGGTATATATATATGTGTATATGTATATTGTGTGTATGCGTGTGTGAGCGAAACAAATAAAATCATACAGATAAACAAACACACACACACACACATATACATACACAGGAGTGTGCGTGTGTGTGCGAGAGATAAAACTAATAAATAAATAAAATTATACAGAAAACACACACATATATATATGTGTGTATATAGATATATAACCCATATGAATATATAAGCATATATATAAACTAGTGTTGTATACTATTTGTTAATATGCATTGATTATATATATATATATATATATATATATATATATATATGTGTGTGTGTGTGTGTGTGTGTGTAAAGCAGTGCGCGTGTGTGTGGGAGAGATAGATCAATAAAAAAAAATTTACAGATACTGGTACACATAATATATATATATATATATGTGTGTGTGTGTGTGTGTGTGTGTGTGTGTGTAAAGCAAGATCAATAAAAAAAAATTTACAGATACTGGTACACATAATATATGTATGTATATATGTATATAGGTATATATATATATATGTGTATATGTATATCGTGTGTATGCGTGTGTGAGCGAAACAAATAAAATCATACAGATAAACAAACACACACCCACACACACATATACATACACAGGAGTGTGCGTGTGTGTGCGAGAGATAAAACTAATAAATAAAATTATACGCACACTCCTATACATATATACATACATACACACACACACACACACAGATCTCACCTGTGTGCACAGCCGCCGCCGCCGATTTCACAGCCGCCGCCTCTTGAAACCCTAAGAATATACCTAAACCCTAAAGGAATTAAATATATATATCAACCCTAATAGAATATTCCTTCTGAGAATATACTTAAACCCTAAAAAGAATAAAATATAGATTCGCCCTAAACGAATATTCTTTCATTATATTATTAGCGCGTGCGTGTGCGTGGGTGTATCACATACACCTCAAAAATATAAATCATGCAGGGATTTAACATGTGTGTGTCCATGAGAGTGTTAAAGTTTCATGTGTATCAATACATACATACACATTGCATATATTAATACACATAATATATACATACACACGTGTATACACACAGACATACACACATATTACATGGGTTTAGGGTTTAGGGTTTAGGGTTTTGGATTTAGGATGGATCATGCATGGTGTGTATGTATGAGAGAAGAGAGAGTGTTGAAAAATTATTTTTGTACACATTGCATATATTAGTACACATATATATACTTACACATATTATACACAGATATACATACATAGTATATGAGAGAAGAGAGACAGTACATATTATGGATCATGCATGGTGTGTATTATACACACAGACATACATACATATTAGTACATAATATTAGAGAGACCGAGTACATATTATAGATCATGCATGGTGTGTATGTTTGAGAGAAGAGAGACAGTACATATTAACATGGATCATGCATGGTGTGTATGTATGAGAGAAGACAGAAAGTACACATATATACATACAGAGTACACATATATACATGCACACGTGTATACACACAGACATACATACATATTACATGAGTAAATTCATTGTGTTACATTATTAGGGTTTTAGGGTTTGCTCCCAACAAGCTTAATATAAATATTACACATGTAAATTCAATGTGTTACATACAGTCACACAGATTGAGTACATATATCATACATGCGTTGAACATGATGTTTTCAATAAAGAAGCAACCTATTTCTTCAGTTTGGTTTAGGGTTGTGCATGTGTGTGCATATGTGTTTTTGTAAGTTCTTGTAATGCGTGTGTAAATTTATGATTGTGTTTATATATGTGTGCAAAACAAACATCGAATAATTAAGAAAATAAAATTAATAAACACACTAGGAACATATTTTAAATTATACATAATAATATATGATTTTATCTAATATATAGCCATATATAGTTTTAATAATATATATTAATTTAATATTGATAAAAAGGTTTAACATTGAAATATTCTTGAAATAATAAGAAATTAATTGAGAAAATCCCATTAATATATACAAATGTAAATTAAGTACTCAAATAATTAACTAAATTAATTATCATAATCATGTTTAATATTGGAATATTCTTGGAATAATAAGAAAATAATAAAGAATATCCCATTAATATAAAGAAGATTAATTACTCAAGTAATTAAGGAAATGATATTAATATATATATTATTAAAACTATATATGACTATATATTAGATAAAATGATGTATTATTATGTATAATTTAAAATATGTTCATAGTGTGTATTAATTTAATATTGATAATAAGGTTTAACACATGAATATTCTTGAAATAATAACAAATTAATTGAGAAAATCCCATTAATATATACAAATGTAGAATAATTACTGCAATAATTAAGAACAAGACTAATTTAATTATGATAATCAGGTTTAATATTAGAATATTCTTCAAATATTAATAAAATATTAAAGAATATCCCATTGATACTAGGAAATGAAAACTAAATACTCGAGTAATTAAGAAAATAATAATAATAAACAGACTATGAATATATTTTAAATGATACATAATAATATATCAATTTATTTATTGTATAAGTATATTTATATATATATATATATATATATATAATAAATATACTTGAATACTAAGAATGTAGAATATAGTCTAAAATTTCGTAATATTAAACAGCTTGAATCACTTGAATAACATTAAATGCAATTTTAAAATACTCATTGGAACTGGAGAGTATATATGTCAGAGTGTCGGATATTTGTGTCAACTCATCTTAAATTTTATTTTCTGTTTTTTTAAAAAATTTGAATTTCTGACATATGTATTGTCTGACATGTAAATTTGAAAATGCATTTAATTTCCCACTCAAATTCAGATCTGGTTCTTTCTCCGGCAAGGGTTTCTTCATTTCTGTATTTTTCACTCTTTAGATCTTCTTTTTTCTTCATAGTGATCATCTCAGAAGCGAGATTAAATTGGGTGCTATTCTTTATAGGAAAGCACGGCGCCTTCAGTGCTGTTTACAAGTAAGTATTATAAACAAATTTAAAAATACTTATTAAGATTCACTCTCTTACATTCTCTCTTAAAATTACAATTTAGGGGTTTAGAAATGCATTAGGATTATAATATATTCCGTTAGGGATTTATCACGTTTAAATATCCTTTGAACTTAATATTCTAGGTTAACCGGGGCGGCGGGATTAATCCGGCCATTTCTTTTTCGCCTCTTTGAAGAAGTGGCGGGATTAATCCCGCCACCATCTCCCGGGCAATGCTTCTCCGCCACTGAAAAAGAGTGGCGGGATTAATCCCGTCGATAACCTTCTCAACTGATGAAGAGTTACCAGAATTTATTAAAAGAGTTGTTGGCGGGATTAATCCCGCCAACCATTTTAGGAGGCAGGGAAGGGGTGGCGGGATTAATCTCGCCACCACTTCCCTGTTTTAAAGATTTGGGGACATGTTTATCCCGAGATCTCTTTGAAATCATAGTTTTGGAGAGAGTTATGTGCGGGTTTAATCCCGCCACCCATTCCCCGTCGTAAGAATTGTGGGCGGGATTAATCCCGCCTTGGACTCCCTCCGACAAGGAAGAGCCGGCGGGATTAATCCCGCCGCCTCTTCCTCGACGAGAGAGTCCGGCGGGATTAATCCCGCCGACTCCCTCCGGGAGGAGGCGGGGATTAATCCCGCCGGACTCCCTTCCTCGTCGGAGAGAGTCGGCGGGATTAATCCCGCCGGACTCCCCCCGAGGAGGAAGAGGCGGCGGGATTAATCCCGCCGGCTCTTCCTTGTCGGAGGGAGTCCAACGCGGGATTAATCCCGCCGACTCTCTCCGAAGGGGTTGAGTCGGCGGCGGGATTAATCCCGCCGACCGTTCCTCGTCGGAGGGATTCGTGGGCGGGATTAATCCCGCCCATCAGTTGTATTAATCAAACATGAGATATTATCTCTAAACATAATTATGTATTATTGCATATGCATATTATTAAGTAACCGTAATTCAGATTTCTTAGAAATATTGCATAAACAGATATCATAAATAATACAATTATTTATGTGCAGGACAATATGTTTAATACTGGAGATAAAGTATGTCTTTTCGGAACAACGAGATAGTTGGCACTGGAACTGTGGAAGTTCGAGATAATAATGCATCATGTCACAATATTTCCCAAGGATCTTGTGTGTACGTATGGGTGAACACCATTTACAAGCATGTTGAGGTTCTGGGAATGGAATTTGAGGAGGGTTCTCCTGTATTGTGGAATTTGGATGAAGTCAAGGCTGACACAGAATATGCAGAGTCACAAACAAATAGTAGCACGAGTTTACCAGATGATGGCTTGCCTGCTGTAATGGATGAGGTGATTCTCTTTCTTCGTGAGATTGAAGTCGGAAGAGGCATCATCACAGCTATAAATCCAATGGAAGCAGTGTCAGAAGAGAAACTAGGGTCCGACTTCGTGGGTGTAGTTGTGACAGAGGTTTCACCTAATGGCACATTGTATCCTGGATCCCTCGTGAGGTGGCGAACATCTGAATTAAGACGGCAAGATGGTTCAACATATTCTGGGTTGGATTTCAATAATAACAACCCGGAAGAACAACTCATATTTGAAGAGGTTCCTTGCATTGGTCCTATTGTAAGAAAAAGGCGATTCATGGGTTGTAGATCTTCCCCTGCAAGTTTCAGCAAGAGGGTAAAGATGGATCCTACATCTTCCGAAAGTGTTACGAGCATTTCCACGATTGACTGTTGCAAGAAGAAGTGTTGTCAGATGGCAGACCGGAATGAAATTACCCAATGTAGACATGTCTTTCGTATGCTCACCCAAAAGCAAAGGCATGAGTTTGTATATGCTGCACTAACTGGGTGTATTGATGGAATGGCCTCGGACACAGGTTATCAGAGTACATCCATGGTATTTAATAAGGTGGCCATCTGCTTCAAAGCTTGGTACAGTATATACGGGATCCCAAAGACCACGTTCTACCGTCGGAGGGATGAGTGGCTAGATGGAGCGCGAACCTCAGTTCATGGGAACACTGGCTTGGTCAAAACCCGCTCTCACATCATGGCAGCCATAGAGATACTCAAGGCTTTTGTGGAAGCAAATGCAGACAGGATGCCTCACAAATGCCGAACCACAAATGCAGGGGTCAGGAAAATCTCAAGGTTTTACCTTCAATCTACATTCAATTGAAACTGTGTGAACATGTGAACAAGTGCCTCAGTTTGATGGGGCTCCAAGCAATCTGCACTGGTACCTTCAACAACATATGGAATACTCATTTTAAGGATGTGGAGATTGCAAAACACTCTAGCTTTTCTAAGTGTGACACTTGTACATCATTGAAGGCTGCAGAGGCTTGTGCAAAAACCTTGGTGGAGATCACTACCATTCAAAGGAAGATGGAGGCCCACATGATTGCACAACAAACTTGTCGGTCTCAGTACTATGCACACCGCATGCTTTCTGTGTCACGCCCATCAGAGTACCTGTGCTTGATCCATGACAAGATGGATCATTCAAAGACCAGCATTCCAAAGCTCTTTGCAACACCAAAGTGCCTTGGAAATGTCATGAAACTTCCGATTTCTTTAACAGGTGTGCTAACACATGGACACGGTTGTGAGTCATATGGACACTTTTCACTTCCACATTGGTCTAGCGACTCCAATTTCACTATTGGGTCGTTAGCCATGTGTTTCAGAAACCTTGAAGCCCACTCACAGACAAGTCCTATCAGTGATCTCAAAGTGAAGAAACAACACCTTCAACCTTTACATAATGCTCTCATGAACACGTCTGCACTTGAGGCTACTTGGGAATATGAGAGGCATTGTCAGCAACCTGCACAAAAAACAGATGGCCCTGTTGAGAGTTCAGGTTCAGTGGAGGGATCTAGCTCAAATAGTGTACATGTGTCCTCAACATCAAATAAGCTTCCTCGTCATTTGCTTTTACAGATGGATAATTGTGCAGGCGAGAACAAAAATAGGTAAATCATTTTACTTAAGGGTTTCTCAAGCTCATACTTACTTTTATTTTCTAGATATGTGCTAGCATACTTGTCAATGCTTGTTGCCAAAGGTGTGTTTGAAACAATCACGCTCAGTTTCCTTATGGTTGGTCACACTCATGAAGATATTGATGCGTTCTTCAGCAAGGTCTCCAACTCTACAAAAAGGACAAGTGCACTTACCTTACCGCATATGATGAATCTTTTTGAAAATTGCATCTCCAAAAAAAGTTGTGCTTTGCTTGTGACTGAGGTGCCAGACTTCAAAAAATTTCTCAAGGAGTATATAAAAGAAGGGAGTGATTCTTTAGTTGGTCACCTTGTGCCGCTACAATTCTTTTTCTCCATACGAGATGGTATACCTATTATGCAGTACAAGTTACGGCCATCAGAGCAGAGTGGTTACCGAAAGAGGGCTTAATGCTCTTCAAAAGTGGAGAGGATGGAAAGCCACTTCTCCCAGAAGGACAACCAGACCCTATTCCATTGAGTGCCCAGCTCAAGGAACAAGAGGTTATTATTGATGGCATCAAAAAATATGTGGCATGGGTTCAAAAATCGATGCCAAAGAATTCTGATAAGGCAACTGGTTACTCAGAACTATATAAGCATGTGGTCAACTATTGGGAGACTGTTGTTCGAGAGTTGGAAGGGCCTACTGTCACAAGTACAGAATTGCAACACCCTTTCTGGCCTAAAACAAGGTGGCGAGAGGAGATTGAAATGACATCACTGAGCACAGATGACATAGAAGCCAGTAGTGATGTGGAAGTGCAAACCCCACATTTTGTTGGACAAAGGAACCAAAAACCTAAAGCATACTTTGATTGCTGCAAGGATCTTCAAAAACTAATGATGGTTCTCATTACTCCAGATGTCATATAATCAGCCTATTTGGATGGGTCAAATTATCGACACACCTGAAGTAATCACAAAAAATAGTATTGTTAAGGTTGCATGGTTCAAACCACAAAAAAGGCGACACGAGAAGGAGAGCGAAAGATATAATGGATGCCTAGAGAAAACATGGTCTCCCAATCAAAAAGACCCAGCATGTTTTATAAATGTTAAATCCATTCGATATGGGTGGATGTCAAGAAGCGTTGATAAAGTCACGATTAACAAAACTGCAAGGGAATGTATGTTTTCTGAAGCTTAAAGCAATTACAAAATTATAAAATATCATATATTTAATATTCATAATTATTATAAACTCTTTAATAATAGTACCAAATTGTATACTTAACTATATAAATTTAAAAAATGATATGGAAGATTGACTATATTATTATAGGATTTTATATATATTATTACTACTACAAATTTTTAATTAAAATGTTATATTTAAATATTAATATTTTAATAACAACATCAATATTTATATAATGTACCTCTTATGCTCTTCCTTAATTGTTATATTAGGCAATATATTATATAATTTAATACATTCTACTTTTATAATGTTATTAATTTTTGTTCAATGAATGCTATAATTTATTAAAGGGTAGAATACAAAATAGAATATTCTAAAGAATATTCTCTTTTCAAACATATATTCTAAAGAATATTCCTTTAATATTAGAAAATGCTAATTAAATAGCTAAAATTGCTAATTATTAGGAAATGGGACTATAGCCATGCCCATTTTAGTTACAACTTGCATCAAGGGAGAGTATCTGTAAATACACAAGATTATTATATTTAAAAGTTTTACTTAAAGTTTTACTTAAATGCTTTACCTGAAGATTTTTTATATTGCCCATGCATTCTGGTATTCTACCCAAACCCCTCAACCAGTGAATGAATATTACATACATTACTTGGAATGGAACCTGAAGTTCACATGCAGAAAGATAAAGGTATTTCAAAGCTGGAAATCCTTTATTTTTAAACAAATTATGAAGAGTAATATTCAAAGGATTAGCCCTGGCATTGAAAAAGACTAATTTGCGTAGATGTCCCAATTTACTTGGTTTTTGCATGGTAAAATTGTTAAAAGAAATGTCTAGCAATATTAAATTATATAACTTGGATATGCCCTCTCCAGAAAATGAATTGTTGCTAATGTCAAGCTCCTGTATAAAATAATTAATAATTAATAAATTTTATTAAGCTAAAAGATTATTAAGTACCCAAACATTCTGGTATTATGCCAGCGAGTTTAGAGTTTAGGGTTTAGGGTTTACTTAATGGAAATGCTTCTCATTAACTTAGTTTAGCTCACTCACATATTTAGTATGGCTCAACACTTGCTAGTTAAGAAACGTTATATTATATAGTATGATATGTATGTACGTAACTATATTAAAAGTGTATGTTTATTGTTTAGTTCAGATCAATTTATTCAGTCAATAAATAGAATTCAAACCATGTACCCTTAACCTAGTTGTTATCCTTAACCTTATCTTAAATTAAAATTTTAACTCATTTATTATCCTTAACCTTAGTGAATTTATTTCTAAACTAATCAATTATTATGCTTAACCTAATGAGTTTATCCTTAATCTCCTTAACCCTTGTTAGTGAGTTTATTCCTAAGCTGGATGATTAACCCTGAGTTGATCCTAATCTGGACCGTTAACTCAGTCCTAATGAGTTTAAGATAGCCGTTGGATAGGATAGGATATTAACCGTCGGATGGGCGTCCAAACCCAAAACTAAATTTATCACTTAGTTTACGTAAAGGTAAATAAAAGAAATAAAATAAAACTCAGAAGAACCCTAATTCAGAAAATAGGGTAAGGAGAGCATGGAGGATCTGCCAGATGAGATTGTTGTGTCCATACTAGGTAGGTATCAGGAATTAAATGAGTTAGGACATTACATGTTGGTATGTAAAAGATGGGAAAAGCTGTGCAAACATATTCCAGTGTTGAAAATACGACAATTGCCAGAAAACACTCAATTTTTTTCGAAATTTCAAAATCTTGAAATGTTGAAAATTGAAGGCACAAAATTGGTTAAACGCTCTTCTGGAGTCCCTTATCAGTTTCCCAATTTAAAGGCAGCACATTTACCTGGAATCACAGTGGAGTATTTCCATGCTTTTGTGAAGGCTTGTCCAAAGCTCGAGAGGTTGAGTGTTCGCGGAGTTGTAGACTCAAACACTGTGGAATTACTACAAGCTTGGTATCTGAGAAATTTGAGATATCTGTATGTAAGTTTAGTTCCTTGTGTGGGTAGATCAGTTATTGAAGTAGGGACAGGTGCATCTTTTAAGTATATGAGGGACTGTGAATTAAAAGGTGACATTCCAGATGATTTGATAGAAGTGATACAAACAACTTCGAATCAACTCAAATCGTTGATTGTTCATTGGTCACTACCAAACAATAACACTCCAGTAGTCATCCACAATAACAAGTCCCTTACCAAGTTGCACATAACCAACAGAAACATAGTCTTGAAGGAGTGCGACAATCTTGAGGACATTTCCCTTGCAAACATCGAATCATTCGAGCATAATCTCTGTAACTTGAGGCAAGTCAAGCGCCTCCATCTTTACCGGGTAGGAACAGTGGACAAAGCAGAGCTGGCAAACCTACTTGGTAAATGTACTTCTGTGCAGGAGCTGGATCTCCTCTGCCTGAGCAAGATTGTCTCACCGTTGGTGTTGGAGATGAGCTCTGTGAGATGTCTGAGTGTCGCAGATGTGGAGAGGTTGGAGGTGAAGGTGCATTCGAATATGCAGAGGTTAACTCTGAATGAAGTTAAACAGTGTAAACTGGAGACTGGTACTGTGCAAGAGTTATGCATTGAAGAAGGCACAGACAGATACGAGGAGTCCGAGAATCTACTTTATTATACTTTGAGGGAGCGGGTACCATGTAAAAGTTCGAGTTGCGAGGGATTGCTTGAGGTATTGCCACTAGAAGAGCAGATATTGACAAAGCGCATTGAAAGTTTAGTCATCGACACGCAGCGAATGTCATTGGATATGTTGGATAAACTCTTCATCAGTCTTCAGATGTGTCAAGGGCAGTGTGTGAAGGATATTGTTATCAAGCTCTCTGTCGAAGAAGAGAACGAGCATGTAAGGAACCAGCTGATATTTATGGTGCAGAGCCTGTTGCAGTCGGGCTGGTTTAGGAAGCTGACAGTTCAAATAGATGGATGTGAGCGTGGTTTAACAGTGTATACGCAACTAAAACAAGTGTCATGCCCTGGGTATTCTACGCTTCCTAGTGGGTATTCGTGGAAGGGATGGGTGGAATGGAAAGTTAAAGTATGAAAACATTTATCTGTATGTCTTTTTGTAACTGCAATAGATTACTAAATATATAAATGTATGCATTTGCCACCGTGTCAAGGTAGCATGAGCGCTGCCCCGAACAGCGTTTATCGAACGCGGTGAATTATCCCGAACTTCCGAGCGTATAAACCCTAAAGAAACCTTAAAGATATCGTAAAGATAATCAACATTGAGGCATGGAGAGGCACTAACATGAACAAGATGAACTTCAATTCTCAAATCCCCTCCATTGGTATAACCACACCTCTTACATTTCCATTGTTTTGACCTTTCCCATTGACATACATACCCACTGATTTAATCTCAAGCCATTCTGGCTTTACCATGATAAATCCAGCACAATTATATATTTTTCAGCTGCTGCTCAAGCGCCATAGCTATAAGTATATTCTTAGAATCTTTAATTTTTTTTAGGGCAAACAGAATCGAACGACCCGATCCCGAGCGCGATCGGAGGGTCAGGTTCGGAACCTCCGAACGCGTTCTGCACCGTGTATATGAAATTGTTTATATACAAATTCTCATTCCTTTGTACATGTGTATATGCATTCCTTCTTATTTGCCCTGTCTACAGAGAGATGCAAGGTGATGTATTTCACAACCTCAATGTAGAAACAGGGTGCAACTTCTTCGGGTTAGTTTATCTTCTGTTTGGTAAATAATTATACTCTACACAGATACATTTATATACAGTTGTTTATATCCAAGTGTGTGGTATACCTGCACTTATGCATTTATACAATAGACCCTGTTTCGGATGGACGATTTATGCTCGTGGGAGTTACTCCACTGGTGCATCTGCGATTACCAAACCACCGTTCAACAAATTATTCAGAGAGGTCAACAATTTGAAAGCTTTTGTAATCTCATATATCTGTAATACAGGTGTGTGTGTGTGTGTGTGTGTGAGAGAGAGAGAGAGAGAGAGAGAGACATGTGCATTCTCCGTGCGGGGTTGTAGACGAGTTCATAGGTGCCTTGTGGAGAAGCTAGTGTGCAGAACGGATACTGGAGGGGACTCTGTCCGCTTGGGTATGTACAGGGATTCATGGCCAGGATGCCATTCTTCTCTCCAAGAACCCCTTTCCCTTTGGTGGATATCTCAATAACATACATACATTTTGTTTAGAAGCCTCGTGTGTGTGCCCGCGCACTCCTGCTATACATATCGCATATAACTTTTGTACTAGAGCTGGTCAAGGAAGCAGATATTGAGAGTCATGGCATAGATCGAGACGAAGAGGGAGGTTGAGGAAAGTGGAGGATAACATAACTGGCCAGGTTGAACAAGGAACTCGAGGAGGGTGTGGGCCAAGTTGGACAAGGAAATTGAGGAGTTCCATGGGATTCGTGTGGGATTACGGAGGGAGTATCGGGATCTCATGGGAGAACTCCAGAAGAATAATGGGAGTCTGAAGAAGAGGGAGATGGTACTTAAGTATCTAGAGGAGTACAATACCTTGAAGAAGGGTTACAACTTTTCGTTGTACACACACGCTCATTTTACACGTATATCGGAAGCTGGCTTAGCTTTAACACAAAATGGGGATACAGTACTTTAGTTTATAATAAATGTACACTCCTCAATCTGGCATGCGTGTTTAATATACTTGCATATAGCTTTACTCTGTATCTTATATACAAATTACTATATATCCATATAACTTTGTATATAACACAATATAATGTCATACACTCTCGCACAACCCTGTGTGTGTGTGTGTGATAATATAATATAATATCCATTCCATACTCATTGTATTGTCAATATCAATTGACAGGAAGGGAATGGGAGTTGGACAGCAAATTTTCCCCTAATGAAGCTGGAGATGCTTGCCGTGGTTACTTTGTTCAGTCTTTTCGTGGCAGGTATGATAACTATTTACTTAACCATGCCGAATGCCGACAGAAACGTGTTCAAGATACCGAAGAGCTTCCAAAACTTACGTAAGCTGCACACTTTATTACAGACGCTCACACGTATGTATATGCATATGCACTGTGTGTGTATTCTAATCCTTTTTTTGTAGTGGTGTATGGATATGGTGTATCATATATACTTTTACAAACCATATTGATGTCTTTGCTAGCTGGTGCTCTCTTCAATGTGTTTTATGGCTTAATCCTGGTCGTGTTCACGGCTACTGCTGGGAAGGCCTCTTATTAACTGGATTTGGCCTGGCAAGCTTGTTTTCTTCAGCGTGTGCGTGTATGTGTGCGTGTGCGTGCGTGTATGTGCGTTTCAAAATGTGTACATATGCTACATATGTATACCGTATTTCGTACACGTATATGTACATGTTATTTGTGCAGGTTGCTAACAACCTTCTAAACTACATACTTTTCTTGAGAATAACACCTACGCTTCCGAACACGTTTATCAACGTTGCTTCTCCAACTGTAGATATTCCGTTTAACACGTAGGTCTTAGCTCTAGTTCCCATTGCACTCATAAACCGAGAAACAACAGTTTTCACTGTTGCACGTCAGTATACATTACTGTTAAAATTGTTAAAACTGTTAATTGATTTAAATTTAAATATTAAATTTAATTTACTAGTTATACAACTTTTTAAGCGTTATTAATAATATAAATATTAAATATATTACTAAACTGGAATAAACGTCAGGCTGCTAATGGACTTTAATATTGGAGTGCGATTTATCGCGATTTATTACGATGTATCATAATCTGTTAGTGGGCCTCACATCTACGTCATTGTTAAGTCAGCTCCAACTGGCACTGGATCGCAATACGTTATGCAATGGGACCCCACCCTTATCCTTGCTGCATTCGTCACCGTCCGGGTACACACACATGTAGTCAATAATGAATATTAATTACACTGAATATTCTCTCTCTCTCTCACTCACACACACAAGCTTAGAATTTGACCACTGGCGAATTGTAATGTCAGGGTTTAGCACCAGAGCATTGTTCATTGTTCATTCTCTTCATGTGTGCACACACACCACACACACATATGACTTAAATGTTTTTTAGGCTGAATTGGCATTGGGCTATATGATTTCAAGACAATATTTACATTGTTCTTTATCGGTTTGGTTTCTATCGTTCCCACTTGTTTTTTCAGCAAGGAGGAGGTTGCAACTATTAAACAAGGCTCTTAATAACATGCTTTGTCATATAAGTACACATGATAACAGCTTTTAACTATTTAATAATAATTAACTATTTAATAGATTCTTAATTCAGTTATTATCTTTAACTTACTGAGTTTATTCCTAAGTTAGACCCTTAACCCAATTGTTATCCTTTGTTATAGTTTTTACTATGACTCAACCTTTTACTTTGGGGTTTGACTATTGTTACCTACCAAGTTGTGTGACGAACCCTAGATGTAGTAAGAAACAAACCCATTTAGTGCACTTGGGTATCTGGTGATGGTCCGACCAGGTGTCATTAGGTATTTGCAGGAAACTCTAAATGAAACTAGAACTTACTTTTTAGAAAACTCTCCCCCAGTTTGACATTTCAAGATAGGTTTTCCGTTAAAAAGTATAACTTGTCAAAAGAGGGTTAGGGACCCCTAGGGTTGCCCTAACCCCACACCCTAATACCCCCCCCTAGGGGTTAGGTTTAGGGTTAGGTTAGGACATCTCATTTTCTTAAGGGCTGGCATTTCTGTGCTAGCCCACTTACTCATTTAGGAAAAGGGGGAGGGGGCTCCATCACATAAATAAGGTAGAGTATGTGTAGTGAGACTTCCTAGGTTCAAAAGAGAGCTCGTTAACCTCCTACCGGTGCAAGCTAAGCTTGTGTCGTCAAGGCGCAACCCTTTGTTGTGCTACCCAAACTTCCACACGATAGGGGTATGTCACACCTTTGGGTTAGACTATCCTTGTCGTTGGTAGGATCTTGCCTTTGTGACAGGGATACGTTATTTCCAAGGAGTTAGTTAAATTTCTTGGTTCAAAAACCTGCTCGCAAGCTCAAAGGCATTGCCCGAGTTCACGTTCCGTAGAACTAGTGGTTGAGGCCTTGCTCTAGCCGCCTCAACCACACCAAGCTAAGAACGATACCTATAGCTCGGCTGGTCCGCGTATCCTGATTCACAAGGTGAGCCTTGTTCGTGGACTTGGTCAGCTAGGGGTTTAAGTTCCTAAGGGTTGGGTTCCTAATATGGGTTACTTTACCAGATTCTGTGAGGTTTCCAGATAGGGGATTCCAGGGTTGGTACCTGACAAGCCGCCTTTGTGGCACCAGGTAAAAACTTTGACAATTCCGCCTTTGAAAATGTCAACGTCCTCGTTGACATCTAACTCCAAGACTAGACTAGGTTAGAAAAAATTAATCGAAAACTAACGCTAATCACTCTATGCGGAGTCAGCAAAAAGTTCACAAGTTTTATTACCCCTTTGCATTACGTGAAGCCAAGTACTTTAGAACCGTCGTTCACTGAGCAACAACTCAGTTGCCAGAGGCACCACCTACGACAAGAAGTCACTTGGAAACCTTTTGCACGTCTGCAAAGTCTGTCATCCGACACAGACAACAAGTTAGTTAATTTCTTTAAGTTAACTAGAATTTATATTGGAGGCCTCTAGTTAAAGTTGTCTATCAGCCCCTAGGTTAATAAGAAATAAAGTTTACTTTATTTCTCATCATCATTACTAACAGTTTGAGACCTCGCCTCAAACTCATTCACTACCTCCATCACGTTCTGCAAATTCTTCAATGGTTCCCATGTCAACTCACATGTCGGGTAACCTTTCTACTTAACAAGATATTCACGTTTACGTTTTTGCCGCCCATGAATGTTCCTCCCCTTTAATATCGCCTCAACTTTGAATTCTTTCTCCTCACCAACTAATTATGGAGGCGGACGTAAACTATGATATCTATCCGGATGTTTCTCATCCATGTGAAAATGGTTCGAGTAAATTGACATGAAACACATTGTGTATTGCTACATAGGTCCATACAAGGTGGTGAAGCAAGTCGGGAAAGTGGCTTATGAGTTAGATCTTCCTTCAGAGCTAGAAACTTCCTCGAAAGAGTTGTTGGAACCTTCACGTTTTTGGTACTCAACAATACCATATCCCAACCTAATACTCTACATTCTGCCAATGCTTATCGTACTACTGACGATACCTTTCCTATGCTGCAGCCATTGCTTGATGAGCAGCTTCCCATGTCCGATACAATTGTTCAGTGAACTCTGCTACAGATGGAACTCGATTGATATCGTCTTTCGGTAACACCATACTCTAAGGAATACCACCCTTATATCCAAGTGTTCAGCCCAATCAAGTTGATCACCTTGAACATAGCATCTGAGATAGTCCTCGACTTGTCGATTCACCCTCTCTGTTTGACCATTTGTTTGCGGATGGTAAGCCGTACTGAACTTCAGCATCATACCAAACTGTTTAAATAATGTTCCTCAAAACTTCTATGTAAATCGAGGATCTCGATTTGAGATCATAGTTTCCGGTAATCCGCGCACTCTTACGACCTCGTGAAAGAACAACTTCGCTGCTTGTTTTGCATTCATTGTCTTTACAGTTGGAACAAAATGAGCAACCTTTGAAAACCGATCGACCACCACCATGAGGGCATTGAAACCACAAGATTTTGGCAATCCCATGATAAAGTCCAAAGTAACACTTTGAAATGGCCGCTCCAGAATCGGTATACACTGCAACTTCTTAGCTCGTTTTTGCGATCGACTTTTCACTTGTTGACATGTGGGGCATGTCTTAACATACTTGGCAACATCATTTATCATACCCGGCCAATAGAATCCCTGTTTCAACAAAGCCAACGTCTTATGCCTTCCACCATGTCCTCCCAAAGGAACGTCGTGAGTCTCTCCCTCCATGTCCCTTCTGGAACATAGAGTCTTTTTTCTTTATAATAAAGAACTCCATCTCGCACCGCAAAATGTGCATATTTGAGTACATCCATTCGACTTTTTATTCTTGCTGGAATATTACCATCTCTTCGTAATTGATGAACTTGTTTCCTCTTTGCCACCAAGTTCAAAGCCTCCTTAGCAAACTCGTCTTGAGGATACGCCGTTACAAATTCATCCACCAAAGTTGACATTGGTGTTGACATAATACGAAGATGACTTTTCCTATTGAGTGCATTAGCTACCACATTGTCTTTTCCAGCTTTATGTCTAATTTTAGGTTGAAATCGTGCTAACTTCTACTGCCATCTAGCATACTTTGGTGATAGCTTCGGCTACGTTTCAAAATACCTTAGAGTTACACTATCTGTCCAAACCACAGTGCCATGACTTGGAAGATAATGACGCCAATACTCCAAGGAAGCAACAATAGCATACATCTCCTTTTCATGAGTAGGCCATCGAGTTTGTACGGCATCTAACTTCTTCGATAAAAAGGATACTTGATGTCCTTTCTATTGCAATACACCACCAATTGCAAAGTCAGAAGCATCACACTCTACCTCAAATGGATCTTCAAAGATGGGCAGTTGCAAAACTGGCTCAGAAGAGATAGTTTCTTTGAGTTTAACAAACGCTCGTTGGCACTTTGGAGTCCAATGCCATGAAATGTTTTTTGTGAGATCTGTCAATGGTGCCGCTATCTCCGAGTAACCTTTTATGAATCTTCGGTAATACCCCATCAGACCAAGAAATGATCTAACTTCATGCACGTCTTTCAAAGTCATCCACTCAGTAATAGCTTGAATTTTCTTTGGATCCATGGCAACTTTCCCACATGAGATCGAGTGTCCTAAAAAATCTTCTTGGTTTAATCAAATGCGCACTTGCTTTCTTTAGCATACAACTGGTTCTCTCTCAACCTTTAAAACACTTTCTCTAAGTGTTCCACATGTTCTTCAATTATCGAACTAAAAACCAAAATGTCATCAATATACACCACTACGAACTCATTTAGATAGTCTCTAAACACATCATCCATCATTGTGCAAAAAGTTGCTAGAGCATTGCATAATCCGAATGGCAAGACTAGAAACTCAAATGATCCATAATGCGTTCGAAAAACAGTCTTCTCGATGTCATTCTCTGTTACCCAAGTATCCGGATCTCAAGTCTATTCTTGAAAAATACTTGATTTTTGATAGCTTATCAAATAAGTCGTCCACTCGTGGAAGAAAATACTTATTTTTGATAGTTATCGCATTCAACGCTCAATAGTCCACACTCATTCGCATTGTACCATCTTTTTTCATTACAAACAGGATCGGTGCACCATATGGCAATCGACTAGGTCAAATGTGTCCTCGACCAATCAATTCTGTTAGCTGTCTCTTCAATTCTACTAACTCTTGAGGATTCAACCGATATGGGGCTCTTGCCGGTGGAGACAAACTTGGCAAAATCTCTATCTTGTGGTCCACAGCTCGACGTGAAGGTAACTCGGGCGGCAAGTCTTCCGGCAACACGTCCTTAAACATGTTCAAGACTTCTAAAATAGGTTCGGGAACAGATTCTTGATCATCTCCTATTTTGACTTCAACAGTATCCAAAACCAATATAAGAAATACATGTTCACGATGTCTAACTGCCTTACGCAACTGAGTTAAGGTAAGAAACATAAGATTCCAATCCTTATTAGTTAGCGTCTCCATCCTGAGCATTGTTTTTCTAACGCCTTCTTTGTATGTTGCAAGCATGATTCGATTATCTTCGGAACCCCTCATTTTGATTACATGTTTATGAAACCATTCCATACCCAAAACAAAGTCAAACCCCGTTATATTAAAGACAACTAAGTCTAGCTTAGCCTTCCAACTTTTAATTTGGACAGGAACTGCCCTTGCTATATTATTAGTATTTTGAGAACTTTTGCCAAAATTGATCTTTATTTCACACATCTTTATTACATTTAAATTCAATCGACGAGCTAGACTAGTCGATATGAAGTTGTATGTTGCTCCAGTATCAATCATCATTCGGACTCGGTCCCCTCATATCCTTCTATCAAATATAGCAAAGGGTCAGTTTTGTCTTGAATAGCGAATAAGACAGGTTGTGTCTGGCACAACATTACCTCTTCTGACTCGTCTTCTGGATCTTCAAGCATTTATGGTTCAGCAACTTCCTCTTCTACCATCGCCTTGAAATGACCCGATTGTTGTGAGGGTGCCCGACATTCTCTAGCAAAATGACCAAGCTTGTTACAATTATGAAATGTTCGAACCCCACCTGCGGATTGCGAGGGAGTAGACTTTGGAGCCAAGCCCTTGGCCTGCTGAGGTGGTGGTAACGCTAACAATTTTCAAGATCCGATGGGTCTTGATGTATTCAAAAATTTGGAACTGCCGACAAAGGGACTTGCACTTCAAATTGATGGTGACTAATTTGGTCATCTATCAAACCTTCTGAACACAACTTTGGAGGAAAACTCCTCGGTTTAGGTTTTGCTTCCTCCCCCTTATTGTACAAGTCTTTTAGTGACATGCCATAAGCTATCACGACTCGATACAAAATACATGATATGACCTACAGGATACAGGATATAGGATACGGGATACAGGATATGCCTATAAGATATACCTACATGATATACCAACAGGATATGCCTACATGATATGCTTACAGGATATACCTACATGATAAGGGTCATTATTTTTAGCTCATGCCTAGATTAGCCTGGAGTATTATTTTTAGCTTATGCCTAGATTATCTATTAGAGTTGTGAGTATAAAAGCTTCGACCTAATTATTGTACAATAAGTTACTATTAACACAGTCATTCTATGATCATTCTTGTCTTGCTCCTTGCCTCATGTTCTCGTCTTGTTCCTAGTTCTTGTCCTGCTCTTGAGTCAAGCCTCATTGCTCTTGGATCGTGGCTTGATAGTTTGACAGTAACTGATTTCATAGCTCCCCAATTTTCAGTTACTTTTTTTTCCTTAGCTTTTCTCCTTTGTTCCCCTCATTTCTTTCATGGATCATGGCAGATTTTGAGCAATTTCAACATGAGCACCAAATGTTGCTTCATGAGTTGGCCACTTTGTGCCAAGTGGTCACAGATCTGCAAGGTTCCACCAACGCAGCGCATGCAACTGCTGATGCATCCTCCAAGGCTGTTGCGCAGGCTCTCTTTCAAGCATCCGTGGTTTCCTCTCCATTGAACTCTTCTTCATAGCCAAAGATCAGTATGCCAGAGAAGTTCAGTGGCAATCGTATCAATTTTCAAGGTTTTATGAATCAGATTAGGCTTTTGATCCGCATGCAACCACGCCGCTACTCGACTGATGCACAAAAGGTTGGCCTTTTGGCATCCTTACTAGTTGGATCCCCACGGGCTTGGGTTGCCCCTTTGCTGGAGTGTGACGACCCATTGATCAAAGACTTTGAAGGATTCGTGGCTGCCTTTGAAGCCTGCTTTGAAGATCCCGATAAGTACCGTTCCGCATGCACGAAGTTAAGGAAGCTCACACAAGGATTCCGACCAGCTTCCGTTTATACATCCGAATTTCAGCAACTTTGCACGAACATTCCATGGGACGAGACTGCACTGATCAAACACTTCCGTTTTGGGTTGAGGGATGACGTGAAGGACCTTCTCCTTACGTTACCGGATGCCCAAACCTTAGTGGAGATCATGCAATAGGCCGTTCGCTACGACAACCATTTGTTTGAGCGTCATCAGGAAAAATCCTGTCAGCAGTTTCTGCAAACCAATCCTGTAGCTGTAGCACATGCTCCTACGACACCTTCTGGAGTAGTCCTTATGGAGGTTGACAAATATAAGCATGGCCCACTTTCAGCTACTGAGAAGCAACGTCGTCGCGGTGAGAATTTATGCTTGTATTGTGGTGAAGCAGGACACAAGGTGGCAGAATGTCTTATTAAAACCAGGAAGTTCAAGACGCGTGAAGTTGAAATTGAAGTTCAGTCGGAAAACTTCAATGTCCACTTCGTCTAGGAGCCGTGAAGTTGGACGTAGGTGTAGGCTCCATTGGTGCTGCTCATACCATTCCATCACTCAAGTTTCCTGTACACATTCGCCTCAATAATTGAAAGCTTAAGGAGTTTGCCCTGTTAGACACTGGTGCAAATGCATGCTTCATGGATGACACTTTTGCAACTCAGCATGGCATTCCGATGGTGAAGTTGAAGGTGCAGTTCCTATAGAGGTTGCAGATGGTCGTCTGATTGCTTCTTGTGCAGTTACCCATGCTACCACACCTTTCTCTTGCACTCATGGCGCATTCAACTGTTTGATTTCCTTCAACTTGATCAAGACTCGGACATGCCATGGTTCGTGGTTGCAAATCCTCAGATCAATTGGAGGTCCAGGACGCTCACGTTTTTCTCTCTGGCAGCCAGGATTAATTTTGTACCTTCCTGTGTGTAGGATATGACCTTAGTGTATGAGGCAGCACAAGCTACAGGATTGACCGTGCCTATTCCTGTATCAGTGTTGAAGATTCCTCCTCAACAGGATCCACCTCCTGTCAGTTCGTCAGCACATTCGCAGGCTCTCCTCACTCCTGTGCATTCACAGACTTCTATACAGGATTCTTCTAATTTTGTACACTCGTCAACATCAGCACAGGTTTTCCCCAATCCTGCCTCTTTTCATTACTCTGCTTCTGTTCCATCCCCCAAAATCCTTCCTCTTTTCATTCACATCTCCCTCCTTCTCCTCTCCGAGTTCTTACCACTACTATGCATGAACTTGCCACTGATCTTGCTCCTTTTCATCTCTTTACTTTTCAAGTAACTCCTACGTCCTCTTCTACCTCTCCTATATCTGACTCTCCTGTTTTTCAATCCCCTTCTCCTCCTTCTACTTCTTCCTTGCCATCCAAGTATCACTCCTTCCAGGACGTTTTTAATAAGCACAAGGCTACAGTTCTTCCTATTCACAAGCCCTACAACTGTCCTATCAATCTTACGGAGGGGAAGACCCCACCATTTGGACCAATTTATGTTTTGTCACCTACAGAATTGGAGGTTTTTCGCCAGTACATCGAGGACAATTTGGCATCCGGCTTCATTCGTCACTTAAAGTCCCCTACATGAGCACCTATCTTCTTTATCAAAAAGAAAGATGGGAGTTTGCGTTTGGTTGTGGACTACAGGGGTTTGAATTAAGTTACCATCCGGAACCGGTACCCATTGCCATTGATCCCAAAACTTCTCAATTGGCTACGAGAAGCAAAGTTGTTCACGAAGATTGACTTACAAGGGGCCTACAATCTTGTACAGATTCGTCTAGGCGATGAGTGGAAGACTGTTTTTCGTACAAGATATGGACATTTCGAGTACACGATGATGCCTTTCGGACTTACAAATGTCCCAGCTGTGTTCCAACACATGGTGAACGACATCTTTCGCAACTTCTTGAACCAGTTTGTGGTGATCTACTTCGATGATATTTTGATTTTTTCCAAGGACTAGGTGGCACATGACAAGCATGTACGACTATTTATATAGAAGCTTCGCGAGCATGGCCTATATGCGAAGTTGGAGAAGTGTTTTTTCGACAGGGATACTGTGGAGTTCTTGGGCTACATCGTCTCTCCTACTGGTGTTTCCATGGACATGCACAAGATGAAGACTATCGTGGAGTGGGAGAGGCCCAAGTCTATACGAGACATACAATGTTTCCTTGGCTTTGCAAACTTCTACAGGTGATTCATACAAGACTTTTCCAAGCATGTACTTCCACTCAAGAAACTCACCAAGCGCACAGGGGATTTCTCTTCGTCCAATAAGGCAGAACATGCATTCACAGCACTCAAAGACGCCTTCACGACAGCTCCAATTTTAGCACATCCTGATCCTTCTTGTCCCTTCTTCGTTGAAGCAGATGCTTCGGACATTGCAGTAGGTTCTATCCTATCACAAGTTGGAGAAAACAAGTTACTCCATCCTATAACCTTTCACTCTCGTAAATTCTTTTTGGCGAAGATCAATTACGAGATTCATGACAAGGAACTCAAGGCCATTGTGGATTCGTTCGAGGAGTGGCGGCACTTCTTGGAAGGTGCTGCGCATCCTATACAAGTTCTTATGGATCACAAAAACCTGGAGTTTTTTCAAACGGCTCGAGTTCTCAGTCGGCGACAAGCTAGGTGGGCAGAATTTCTATCACGTTTTGATTTTGTCATCGTCTACAGGCCTGGTTTTCGGAATGGCAAAGCGGATGCATTGTCTAGGCGCTCTTACCTTGCACTGACCCGGGCGATCCTGCATATGACTGTCAAAAGCAAGTGTTGTTGGGTCCTGATCGATTTCGGCTTGCGGCACTACAGGTTCATTAGGCTCCAACAAATTCAGCACTTCTACAGGGCATCCGTTTGCAATTGACTACAGACGACTTGGCAAAGAATGTGTTCTCACACATTAATTCTGACATCGTAAGCTCCTCTTCCTTCAGTTCCCGTACAGACTACAAGTTGTTTACCATACAGGACGGACTCATGTACCGGGAAGGTCTCATGTACATTCCTGTTGGTGTTTACAGGACTCGAGTGGTATAGGATTGTCATGATACCCCGGCTACATGACATTTTGGTGTGGCCAAGACAGTTGAGTTGGTGACTCGCAACTATTGGTGGCCTGGGTTGTGAGGTTTTGTGGAAAAGTTTGTATAGAGTTGTGACACCTGCAACAGGTCGAAGATGCCTCATCACGCGCCCTTTGGTCTTCTCCGTCCTCTTCCTGTTCCCTCTGCTCCTTGAAGATCCATTTTTATGAATTTCCTCACAGATTTTCCCCCTTCTCGTGGATTTGATGTAGTTCTTGTGGTGGTTAACCGTTTCACTAAACATGCTCATTTCCTACCCTGTAACAAGACGGCTACAGGCCAGACAACTGCTGAGTTGGTGATCCGCAAAGTGTTCCGACATCATGATCTTCCTAAGAGCATTGTTTCTGATCGAGGCCCACAATTCATGTTTAGATTTTGGCGAGAGCTTCTCCGAAGTCTAAAAGTTAAAGCGGATCTTTCTTCAGGATATCATCTGCAAACTGATGGGCAGTCAAAACGCACGATTCAGACCTTGGAGCAGTATCTTCTCTGCTTCATCAGTTACCAATAGGACAACTGGTTGGACCTTCTTCCTATGGCGGAGTTTGCTTACAACAACTCCGTTCATGCATTTACAGGCCAAACACTTTTCTTTGCTCTTACAGGCTACCATCCACGTTTTAACTTTGCTCCTCATGCTTCTCCTTCTTCTGCTCCTATAGTACAGGATCGTCTCCAGCATTTTCGTCAGGTACAGGATGATCTTCGAGTTCATCTTCAGTAGGCACATGAACGGTACAAGCATCATGCTGATGCTCATCGTCAATCGGCACCTGCATACAAGATTGGTGATCTCGTGTGGCTTCTTCGTTGGCATATCCACACCAACAGGCCTTCTTCTAAGTTGGATTTTTAACGATTGGGCCCTTACAGGATTGCGGTTGAGGTCAATCTTGTAGCTTTCCGACTAGAGCTACCATCTACTATGAAACTTCATCTTGTGTTTCACACCTCTTTGTTGGAAATGTATCATCCTTCTTCTCTTCCTGGTCGTGCTTCTCCTCCTCCTCCTCCTGTGGTCATTGACGATGAACCTAAGTACGAAGTTGCAGCCATCCTTGATTCTCGTCTTCATCGCTGCCAACTTCAATACTTGGTGGATTGGAAATGTTATTTCCCTACCGATCACACTTGGGAACCTGCATCCAATTTACTCCATGCTTCTTCTAAGGTTGCTGCCTTCCATCAATGTTATCCTACTAAACCAAGTCTGTCATAGTTCTAACCTGGTGGGTTGACTACCTGGGTAAAGATTGTGGGATATGTGGGCAAAAGACCCAAGTGGACCTGGGTCATCATAACCAGGGGCCTCTCATAAACACCAATTGGCCCTTTGCCTAGTTGGCTTAAGGGGAGAGGGAAAAGTTGTGACATTTGGTATCAGAGTGGTTCCAGGTTCGATTCTCATCAAAGGATGAATTTTGAGTAAAGCTCATGCCACTAAGGTTGACGCACTTGTCCTTGCCTAACTAAACCCTCGATCACATGTGTACAGCCAAGCAGCTCTATGATCGCCTCTGGCCTGATTGACATGTGATGCGAGTACAACCAAGCGGTCACACAATGTGGGGATCGCCTCTGAGCTGGGTGTGAGTCACTCGTAAGTAGAGCCAAGCGTGAGTAGAAACGCCTCTGGTTGCACCTTCTAGGAGGAAGGTCATGAGTAGAAACGCCTCTGGCTGCACCTTCTGGAGGAAGGCATAGTAGCAACCCTTAAGTCTGTGGATGAGGGCATCCACTTTCTCAAATGGGTGGAGAGTGTCATAGTTTTAACTTGGTGGGTTGGGTAAAGATTGTGAGATATGTGGGCAAAAGACCCAAGCGGACCTGGGTCATCATAACCAGGGGCCCTTTCATAAGCCCTTTGCCTAGTTGGCTTAAGGGGAGAGAGAAAGGTTGTGACAAGGTCCCAAGACTCGTGGAACTCGTCATTAAGGAGGAGGTGCTGTTACGACCCGATACAAAATACATGATACGACCTATAGGATACAGGATACAGGATACGATCTACAAGATACAAGATATGGGATACAGAATATGCTTATAAGATATACCTACAGGATATATCAATAGGATATGCCTACAGGATAAGGGTCATTATTTTTAGCTCATGCTAGATTAGCTTGGAGTATTATTTTTAACTTATGCCTAGATTAGCTATTAGAGTTGTGAGTATAAAAGCTTCGACCTAATTGTTGTACAATCAATTACTATCAACACCAGTCATTCTACGATCATTCTTGTCTTGTTCTTGTCTTGTTCCTTGCCTCATGTTCTCGTTTTGTTCCTAGTCCTTGTCATGCTCTTGAGTCAAGCCTCCTTGCTCTTGGATCGTGGCTTGACATAAGCAACCTTTTGAGCTGCCTCCTGACATTCCCAATAGCTTGTTGGCTTGTACCTTAGGATCTCCTTCCGCATCTTCTCATTCAAGCTGGCCATGAAGCAACTTCGAGCTTCATCATTGCTCATGTTCGGGACCAAACACCGTACACTTTTAAACCGATAAACATGGTCCACCGGGTTTCCCCGAACTCCTTATTTACAAGCTGCCAAATTAGCATGCAATCGTAATCCAAGGTCATCCAGCATATACTGCTTTTTGATCTCCCTTTTCATATGTTTCCAGCTGTTTTGATATTCAGGTTCACCTTCAACTATCCGCCACCAAGTCTTAGCTTCTCCTTTGAGAAACTACTTGGTACACGCAATCCTTTTTGTCTTTTTCACGGAAGCAACCTCGAAATAGCTTTCCATATCATACAACCAGTCATCCAAAACCTTGTAATCCTTTGAACCCATAAAATCCAAAGGTTTGACCGGTTTAAACTTACTGGGACCACTTCCACCTTCATCTGCCAAAGAATTCGATTCAGAGGAACCTGACTCTGAATGATACTTCTTCTTCTTTCTTCGTGTGTCTGGTTGTGGAACTTCTGGTAATGTGGTAACCGCTGAAATTCAATTAGCAACATTACCGATTCGATCGTTCAACCCTAAAATATCCCCTCGAAGTTTGTTTAGGGCATCCATCATTATTTCCCGCCAACCAGGCCGCTGCCTAGCTCTAGGGGGTCGACCTGGATCAGCTTCATCCATCTCCTCATTTTGAGCCTCTGCGACAGCCCCCTCTGCCTCAGGCTCTGGTTACTTTCTTTTGCTCATCGTATTGAACCCTAGTTTCAACACTCGGAGAATATGCTTGGAATATTCCTAATATAAAGTTAGAAACACCCTGCACGGGTTGTACACCCACACACATCAGCTTGAACCAGCATAAGACTTTCGACATACCTAGAATCTCACGCCGACTCACTGAGCAAGTATTCTCCGAAGTTTGATAACTCACAAGATCAAACTCTCTGCGCAGAATACAGACATGTCAACCGAAAGCGATAGAGTAGATCAAGAATTTAGAGTTATCTAAACACTAAAACACCCTATGACTTAAAGCAGTCCTACTAACTGTAGAGAACTTGCTCCGATACCAATTGTCAGAGTTTTTACCTGGTGCTACAAAGGCAGCTTGCCAGGTGCCAATCATGGAATCCCCTCTCTGGAAACCCCACGGAATCTGGTAAAGTAACCCATATTAGGAACCCAACCCTTAGGAACTTAAACCCCTAGCTGACCAAGTCCATGAACAAGGCTCACCTTGTGAATTAGAATATGGACCAGCCGAGCTATAAGTATCGTTCCTAGCTTGGCGTGGTTGAGGTGGCTGGAGCAAGGCCTTAGCCACTAGTTCTACGAAACGTGAACTTGGGCAATGCCTTTGAGCTTGCCAGCAGGTTTCCGGACCAAGTAACCCAAAGGTGGACGTACCCCTGTAGTGTGGAAGTTTGGGCGGCACAATAGAGGGTTGCGCCTTGACGACACAAGCTTAGCTTGCACCAGTAGGAGGTTAACGAGCTCTCTTTTTAATCCAGGAAGCCTCACTACACATACTCTACCTTATTTATGTGACGATGCCCCCCTTTGTTTTCCTAAATGAGTAAGTGGGCTGGCACGGAAATGCCAGCCCTTAAGAAAATGAGATGTCCTAACCTAATCCTAAACCTAACCCCTAGGGGGGGTATTAGGGCGTGGGGTTAGGGCAACCCTAGGGTTAGGTCAACCCTAGGGGTGTCCCTAACCCTCTTTTGACAAACTATACTTTTTAAAGAAAAACCTATCTTGAAATGTCAAGCCAGGGGAGAGTTTTCTAGAAGGTAAGTTCTAACTTTATTTAGAGTTTTCTGCAAATACCTAATGACACTTGGCCGGATTATCACCAGATACCCAAGTGCACTAAGTGGGCCTGTTTTCTACTACATCTAGGGTTCGTCACACAACTCGATAAGTAACAACAGTCAAATCCCAAAGTAAAGGGTTGAGTCATAGTAAAAACTATGATTATAATAAAGTTAAAGTCTTAAATGACTCAAAAGAAAATAGTCTAGATTCAACCACCTAAAATTTAATGCAAATCTTGCCACCTATAAAAGGACAAAAGGGAATAACCCACCTATCAAAAGACAAAAGAGAACAGCTTAGATCTTGTCACTTATGAAAAATTAGGCAAATTTCTTAAATAACCTAAAACAATAAAGAACAACCTAGATCTTATCGCTTAAGATATAAAGAGTTTTAGACTATTCAATAGGCTTCATTGCAAACAAGCAAACTTATGGTCCAATTATATATATATATAAATTCTTTTAATATATCATATATTCACTATTGGTTAAGTGTTACATCAAAATTATTTATTAATATTTTTAAACAAAGAGGAATTTATTAAAACATGCTAGAAAATTCAAGTATATGCTTAGATTGATCTATTAGACCCAACAGTTTTGAATGACTTTAAATTATATTATTGTAAACTATTCTGAGAAACTATATATACATTAAGATATTACAGTTAGCAGCCAACATCCTAGTATACATGACACAATGTGTGTGCATGCGTGTGGAAATATGATTGAGGTTGATTGCAATCAATAATAGTTTATTTGATAGTACCTTATTACTCAAGTAACCATAGTAATTTTAGAGCTAATATGTAGCCAAATGTCTCCATTGGAAATTGCAATGACCTTTTAAGTTGCATACAAAATGTAATACGATGTACAGTAGCACACCATATGCATAAGCAGAGCAGTTAGAATGATCCATTTGCTGATGCTTTACAAGTTGTCTGTGCTCACACTTTGCACTTGACGTGCTCTAAGAGCACACTGTTTTGTTAATCACCTATAGAAAACCATATGTGCTTGTGTGTGTGTGTACAAGGGAGCAACTTGTAAACTTCTTCATCCACACTCATATACACAAAACACATACGAAGTGCAAGTAGCTTGTGAACACATGTAGCTTGTGAATACATGTGGATGCTATGCCAAGCATTTTCATAACTTTGAACTTCCAAACGAGACACATTATTCTTATTTTCGCTAGGATATAAAAATATATATAAGAAAAGTGACACTATTTAATAACCATAATTTAGTTTTCTTAATTCCTTGTCATAAAGTGAGTTTATTCTTGTGGGAGAAATTATAACATACCATGGTTTATTGTTTCACTCACTAAAAGTAACTTCACTCTCAATATTATTAAAACTTTAAGTAATCTAAAATTAAACCACTATATATGTAAAGAAAGACTATATTATATATATGTACTTGTATGTGTTCAAATACACAAAATAAATAGTAATTATAAGATTAAATTAAAATGTTAATCTTATAAGTTAATTATAATTATTACAAGATTTGCGAAGAACATATTAAATTTATATACATATCTAAAACAACATTTCATTAAATGTAACCTTTTTTAGAAAATAAAACTACACATCAAAATATATATTTTTAAATTAAAAAAATTCTGTATATATATAATTTCCTCCCCATCTTCTTTGAGTTATCCTTTTCATAGTATGTCTTTTTTTTAAAATCATTCAGAATCTTTAAATACATCAATATATTACATTATGAAATATATGTATATATTTGCATGTATTAAAATTGCCATTTTATCAAAATTTAGAATATTATATGTATATTTGTATATATTAATATTGTCATTTTAGTTGTTTTATAAAGATTACAATTTTGTAGATTCTTTAATCAACTTGATAATAAAATTCTCATTCCAATTATATTTTCATATACTACATGACATTCACAATGTATAATTTTAACAATACAAAGGCAATATAAATTTACTCAAATTTACTTTAAGTTTTAATAATGAAAATGTAATATCTTATGTAAAGACTCAATGCATTTATATCAATTTTATATTAAATTTTAAATAATACACAATAATATATGCATATGGACTTACACATGAAACAACAAGAAACTTTGTATAACTCCTTTCAATAAGTAATTATAATGGAATATATAAAGTAATGTTGTTTATATTAAAGAAAACCAATTTTTTGTTGATATTCTCAATAACTATTCATTTTATAAAATGGATCATTATTTAAATATAAAGAAATTATATTATAATATATATTATTATTTTTTTATTATATGTATTAAATAATACCAATTTGTTATTTATGTTTTTGCTAATTAATTTTATGAAGCAAAATCATTATTTCAAATATCTTATTTTATAAGTTGAAGGAAAACCTTAAATATTAAATTTCATAATTTAATTTAAGTTTCCATTATTATATTTCATTAACCAATTTAATAAAGGATAATTGTCTTAATAATAAAAAATAATGGTTACAACATTGTGGATCTTGTTTTGAATTATTTATATTAGTTTTTTTAAATTTATTATGTATAGCATGTTATAAACGAACATTGTTAAACTTAATGATAATAAATATTATAACATAAAAGAATATATTTATTAAAAAACATATAGTTTTAAATATAATTTTTTAAAACTATCAATTTATAAACATCAAACTATATAATTTTCAATTGTAGGTCTCTTTTTTTTCTTTATGTTAATTAGAAATAATTTATTGTCATTATTGTCAAATGAAACTTTAAGATGTACATGTTCTAAATATTAACTTGTTTCATTTATAACATATTATTTTTTAATTATTATTAATGTTTGAATGTTATTGGGTAAACATATTTTCTTTCTTATTTAAAATCTTAAAAGTAAAAAAAATAAAAGTAAAGTTTATTATCTAATCTAAAATATATTTATTAAACTTATTATAATTGCACAGAATCCATGTTTCTATTCTTCATGTTTTCCACATTAATCACTATATTAAATTTAAATATAAATATCAATAACCAAAAGGAGAAGAAGAAGAAAAAATATATATTTATCATCGAATATAAGTAATTTTGAATATATTAATACTTAATACTATTAATTAAAAAATTAAACCTATGTAAAAAAAAAAACCATACTTAATAAAAAAGTAAAATCTTAATTAAATTATGTAACACTATAGTCACTCATGTCCATTTTACATAAGTACCACACACACATCTTCACATGGTAATATATTATATAAAACCATAAAAAATATATAATAATATAAGTGAGTTTTTCCATTCTTTACAAAATAATACATTATTAAAAAGTATTTAGAGTCATTATTTCAAATCGTTTTGATTTACTTATTCAACATGTTTTTTTAAATGGATTTTTATCATATATGCATTAATGTAATGTGGCCATCTATTATTGGTTAATTTTTTCATTAAAAATTTTGTTATGAATTTCAAAAATATTCAAATGACACTATATTACTAAACTAGAATATAAATACTTGCATTTATTTTGTTTAATCAAATTTTAATAAATATTCATATTAAAAGTGTCACTAGGAATTGTTTTAAAAATCTTTGTAATTGATAAATTATTTTTAATAACTCAAGCTTGACAAGTTCTTTTTTATATTCATTCTTTGAAATTCTTTATTCTTATTAACATACTTTATTGAATAAATACACATTTAAAATATTTTGTTTAATGTGTATACCTTGTGGAGACTCTATTACTAATAAATATAATAATAACTTATAAAGCAAAATTGTAAGGAGCTTGTATTTGTATAATGTCATATTTAAGTAAAATATATACATGTATTCAAAAGTATTGAAATAATACTTGAACCCAAAATTAAAATGAATAAATAATTTTTTCAAGTTTTATTATTTTTATTTGGTAGACTTTTATAATAAAATTTTTGAATTATAATACTCTCTTGTCCATGTGTATTTTCATAAGAATTTATAAATGACTCAAGAAACTTTTTTTTATTTAATGCAATGTATAAGACAATAATTATCATAACTTAAGTGTGTATTTTTTAAACCAGATATAATAACAAATAAATTAAAAACCAATCCCATGTTAATACTCTTCTCAAGGCCATTCACCTTTATCATTATGGTTCAAGTTAAAACACTTTATATTTACCTAATTAAATTTAAAATAAACACATAGTTTTATAAATACTCAAAAAATTTAAAAGTCCACCATCCATTATATATGATTTCTTTGATGTGTTCTGGTCATATATAAAAAATAAATTTATAATAATTGTTAAAATTACATGCCACATGTTGTTTTCTGTGGAAGGTTTTAGTCCTCATTAATATATTTTGCATTGTAATTGATTATGTGTTACCTAACTTTAATGCGTTGAGCATATTAAAATGTGAAAAGACTTAAAAATATAAAATTAATATTTTCAATTAACAAGCATTAGAAAAAAATAATAAGTGAATACCTTAAGAGAATCACTAGTGAAAAATTAAAAGCAAAGAAGAAAAATATTGATAACCATAAAAAAAGGTTCATATAAAAGATAATATTAAATTTAATTAACATATAAATGTAATTTTAAATGAAACATGATTGTGATGACGATAATTATGTAATGGTTATAAATCAATTATGAATCATGTTTTATAAATGCAAATTTTTTTATTTTAAAAGTTTTTCATCCTTATTAAAAAATTGCTGATACAAATGTTAATTTATTGAAAATATTAGAAATATTTTGAATCATTATAAACATTTTTAACACTTAAACACATTTTTAACATTTAAACATGTTTTTAATGTTATCAATTTGTTAACTATTGCTTGTAAAATTTATTAATGGTAAATTGAATTTAAAGACTCATCCCTCCATGCCCTATCGCCTATTAATACTTTTTCCTTGGTTTTTTAAGTTTAATTTGATGAATTCATATTCATAATTAAGGATAAAAAATATAAAAAAAACTTTGTCTTTCCAATGATTCTTTTTAAATGTTTTTGTTTGTTTGGTATAAACCTATAAGAAGACTGACAATAATATTAAAATATATGAGATGAATTTAAATATTTATTGTTTCATATATAGTTTCTTTTGACAATATATTTGGAAGGTTATCAATAATATTTTATGTTTTAAAATAAAAGGTTTGGATAAATATTGTCATGATTATATAGTTACTTGGAGTAAAAATTTGTGAGTTATATAATATTATTATACATCGTTGATTAAAATTGTTTTAAATAACTTATATAAATATGTTTTCTTAAGGTTGAATAACATTGTGCCACCAAAATTTTGTTTATAATAATAATAATATTAACACTTAAGTACATGATGGTTTCATTAAGAAATTGAATCCCAAAGCCTTTCATGCTTGCAAAATAGTTGAATCCTTTTTAATTTTTTAATTATAATGATACACTCATATTTAAAACTTTAAAATCTTCTTCTTCTCTTAGTCCCCATCCCTTCTTTCTTTTTCATCTCAGGATTCACAAACTTCTCACAAACAGTTGTTCTCATTTACATTGCAAGGTTTTATACATAATATTCATGTCACTATCCTTATTGATATAGGTTCTAATATTTTTTTGATTTCTGTCAACTTGGTTAACCATTGTGCATTGACGATGGTGTTAGTAAAGGAACCTTTGCATGTTTTGTACAGTGATGGGTGTTGTTTCATCCACACTTGCTCAAGTACCTATGTATTTTGGAACTTATCTGAACAAGTTGCAACTCCACCGTGTTTTCACATCAAATTTTTAACATTATACTCGAGTGTACTTGGTTGGATGCATACAAGGGACTGTTGATTGCAGTTGAGAAGCAACATTGTAGAACTAATGGTTTGTGCTTATACTGCGGTGGTCTTGGTCACATCACAATCAACTGTCTGAACAAGCCGAGGCGCATGGTCAACCATGTTCATCCCATGAATTCTTACTCCATCATGGTTAATTACATTCACCCTGAGAGTCCCAAGCCATTGAGCCAAAGCAATGGTTTTGAAGTTCTTAACAAGTTGGATGAAGAGTTAAACGAGTAAGTCCAACCAAAGTAGGAGCCGTTTGGTTGAACCATCCTGAACATAAAGAGTCCTTGCGAACAACTGGTTTCATTCCATCGTCTTGAGTTGGTAAGTCCTTTGCCATACAAGTTGAGCTTTGTATGGCAAGAGGTTGCAAGGTTATAGCATCAAGTTTGTTGGACTCAGGAGCCAATGCTTATTTCATAGATCCCACCTTTGCACGTCGACATTCCATTTCCTTAAAGAAGCTCCCATACCAAGTTTCTATCTTTGTTGTGGATTCCTAGCCTATGACATCATGTGGTGTTATTGAGGAGTCTAAGCTCATTCAAGTAACCTTGAGAGATAGTTCCTGCAGGATTTTAATTAATATGATTAACAATCCTGAGTATCTAGTTATTCTTGGTACACCATGGTTTGAAATGTACAATCCAACTATTGATTGATGCAAGTGGTGTTTTAGTTTGCCAAATGAGGTAAAGGTTTTCAACTTTCCCAACTCAGTTTTGGAGTTCTTGTAAATTTGTACGATCTCTTTGAATGAATTCATTCAAAAGGGTAAACAAGATCCCTTATTAGTTTTCATTGTCATTATCATCTCAATAACAAAGTTCAACTTGAGTAAGTCTTTAATTCAACTATTAGTTAAGTATAATGAGTTTATTAACGTCTTCAACAAGGTTAAGGCTAGTAAGCTCCTTGAACACCGGCCATATGATTATATTATTGACCTGGTAGAAGGTACTCAACCCCCTTGGGGACCGATTTACGGACTCTCTTCGACAAAGCTCGAGGTTTTGCGGACATACATTGAAGAGAACCTTTCCAATGAAATCATTTGACACTCAAAGTCTTTAGCGGGTGCACTTATCTTCTTTGTTAAAAAGAAGAACGGCTTGTTATGTTTGGTGGTGAATTATCGCGTGCTCAATAAAGTGACGGTAAGCAACCAGTACCCTTAAGATTGACCTTCGAGGTGCATATAACTTAATTAGGATTCGCTAGGGGGATGAGTGGAAGACTACATTTTGCATGCGGTATGGACATTTCGAGTACACGGTGATGCCGTTTGGTCTCATCAATGCACCAACTGTCTTTCAACATATGGCTAACGATATTTTTTGCGAGTTTTTGGACATGTTCGTGATAGTGTACCTTGATGACATCTTATATATTCCAAAACATTGAAGGAGCATGAGGAGCATGTTCGGCAAATTCTGCAATAGTTACGGAACCATGACCTTTATACCAAGTTTGAGAAGTGTAGTTTTGAGCAAAATCATGTGAAGTTCTTGGGGTACATTGTCTCGCTTGCAAGAGTTTTAATGGATCCTACCAAGGTGAGGACTATGTTAAATTGGCAAGTC
Organism: Selaginella tamariscina; assembly: GCA_003024785.1. Lineage (NCBI taxonomy): Eukaryota > Viridiplantae > Streptophyta > Lycopodiopsida > Selaginellales > Selaginellaceae > Selaginella > Selaginella tamariscina. Next base: position 50,321 of record PUQB01000358.1, read on the forward strand.
CCTTGGTCTGTACGGGATGTTCAATATTTCCTTAGCTTTGCTAACTTTTATTACAAGTTCATCAAAGACTACTCAAAAATCATATTGTCACTCACCAAACTCACACAAAAGGACAAGTAGTTTGTGTGGACACAGGAAGTGGATGTTGCTTTCAACGCCTTGAAGCAGGCCTTCACCTCCGTTTTGATATTGGCTTACCCAGATCTTGGCAGAGTTTTTGTCATTGAGGTCGATGTAGCAGACTTTGCACTTGCGAGCATCCTTTCTTAAGTCGGTGAAAATGATTAGCTCCACCTGGTAGTGCATTTCACTCCCGCAAGTTTCTCGCACTGGAGATTAATTATAAAGTACATGATAAGAAACTTTTGACTATTGTGGATTCGTTTGAAGAATAAAGGCATTTCCTGGAGGGTTCACCACACTAGGTAGTAGTCTACAATGATCATAAGAACCTTATGTACTTTCAATCAGCACAATTTTGAGTCATTAGCAATTTTGCTAAGCCCAGTTCTTAACATGGTTCAACTTTGTCATCACGTATAGACCATGTTCACAGTAGGGTAAATCAGACACTCTATCTCAACAATCTTATTTAGCTCCTCACTTGGTGACCCAACATTTAACCAACAACGATAAGTTCTTTTGGGATCCTCTTGAACCATATTGTTCTAGGTCGGGCTTTGAGTTCCAACTCTAATTATGACCGTGGTGATTACGGGCGATTCAATGTTCGAGATGGCTTGCTATTCTATAATGAACTCCTGTATATACCAAAAGGTTCTTGTCATCTTCAGGTATTACAATATTGCCATAGTGCTATTGTTGCTAAATATTTTGGAGCTAAGAAGATACTCGAGCTTGTTATCCACGATTATTGATGGCCTTAATTTTGTAGGTATATGGCTAATTTTATATGCTCTTGTGATGCATATTGTCGGTCCAAGGCTCCTCACCATCGCCCATATGCTTTGCTCTAGCCATTGCCAGTTCCAAGTGGCCCTTAAAAATTAATTTTCATGGACTTCATCACTAATTTCCTAAGTTCTAAAAGATTTGACTCAACATTGATTATGGTGGATAGGTTTTTCAAGATGACTCATTTCATCCCATGCACCAAATCTATCATAAGTGAGGAGACGGTTGATATAGTGGTACGAGAGGTATTTTGGTTACATGCTTACCAAAGGACATTGTCCCTTAGTTTGCTACCAAGTTTTAAAAGTGGTTGCTTGAGCTCTTCCATATTCAGTGCAAGCTCTTCTCAGGTTACCATCCATAAAGTAACAATCAGACAAAGCATACCATCCAAACCATGGAGTAGTACCTTCGGTGTTATAGCAACTACTAGTAGGACAACTGGGTTGACCTTTTCCCCATTGGCATTGTAGAGTTCGCATATAACAACTCGGTGCATAGTTAGTTGTCGTTCTTTGCAATCATTGGGCAACATCCCGAATGGTCTATGCATGCCTGCATCAACATCCTAGTGAACCCATCGGCCCAAGCCCGTCTTAATCATCTTCATCGGATTCAAGAGGAGTTGGCTCATCACTTACACCATGCCCAAGCTTGTCACAAAGCAGCTGTTGATTAACACTGCCATCTTACTCTTGCTTTTTAAGTTAGTGACTGGGTTTGGCTCTTTTGACACAATCTCAAGACCACCAGGCCATGTGACAAGCTTGATTACCAACGTCTTGAACCATTTCTTATAATTGGTAAGATCAACGGTGTCGTTGTCGAAGGAAATTCACTCAGGGACTCATGTATTCGGGACTTGATGGCCTTGGTGATGGTGCATCGTAATAATCCTTGCTAATGATCACACACAACAAGAAGAAAAGAAAAGAAAAGGAAAACATGAGATAAAACTCATAACACACAAAGATATTCACTAACTAATTTTTATATTTTTTATCATAAGAGTACACACAAAACATCCACACTTCTACCTATAAAGAAAAGAAAAGAAGAAAGAAAGAAACACACTTGCTTGAGACTTGATGTGTTCTCCTCTAACCCTTGGGCCTTGGTTTTTCTTATATACTTCAAATAATATAAAGAATGGTTTACCATGACAAGGAATGAAATCTCCTTATTTGATTTCTTTTTTTCTATTCTCGGGCCTTTGACAATGAAGCAGAACACCATTGACATCCAACAACACAATATGGCCATAGGTAACATGGGGTAGCATTGCCTCTTGAATGCTTTGCAACTCACTTTTTTGCTCCCTTTCACATTTATCTGTTGACACTATATCGTTGCCTATCCCTTTATCATTTAGTTGTACATCATCCTTACAAGATTCAGATATTGTAGGCGCTGAAGAAAGTGATTTAGGAAC